>CAUYQG010110095.1:0-42437 GCA_963574415.1 Tarsius wallacei | reverse complement strand
TATTCTTCCATGTTTAAACTTCTGTCTCCTTCAAAGTACTCTCTGTTTGACACAATACACCTATCAAGACACTTTTTACTTTGCTCAACAGTTTTTGAACTCATCATTTTTGATGCCTTTTAATGCTTCTGCTGGTTTTTGTTTCACCTCTTCCACATCTGCAAAATGTTTCCCTCTGAGGACTTTTTTTTTTTAAATCCAGAGAAACAACAACAAAAAAAGTCACTTGGGGCAAGATTGGGTGAATAAGGAGGGTGGGGCATGGGAGTCATGCCGTTTTTGGTCAAAAGCTGCTGAACACTCAGTGTGGAGTGGGTAGGTGCACTTGTAAATAATTCATCATGAAATTCAGGTGTCCCCAACCCCAGGGCCATGGGAACTTGACCTGTTAGGAACTTGGCCACACAGCTGGAGGTGAGCAGTGGGCAAGCAAGCAAGCAAAGCTTCATCTGCATTTATAGCCACTCCCTATTACTCACATTACTGCCTGAACTCTGCTGCCAGTCAGATCAACGTGACATTAGATTCTCATAGGAGCATGAACCCTATTGTGAACTTTGCATGTGAGGGACGTAGGTTGCATGCTCCTTATGAGAATCTAGTGCCTGATGATCTGAGATGGAGTTGAGGCAGTGATGCTAGCATTAGGGAGTGGCTGCAAATACAGATTAACATAAGCAGTGAAGTTTAACTGCACAGATATCATAATAAATCAATTTCTTGCAGACTCATATTGAAACCCTATCAGTGAGTAGCAAGTAAGTTTATGTACTTTAATTGTACAGATGCACCTGATGTCAGGTTTTAAGTCAGAATCCAACACTTATTTTAGTCCACACATGGCCTGCCCATTATTTTATTTACCACTTCCATCTATGCCTTTTTAAAATGGTGAGTTGTATAATTATTTCATTATATGGTTGTGCAAAAAAGTGTATACACATTTTAAGAGATGCTAAGAGATGTTTGTCATAATCAGAAGTGTCTGGATGCTGATGGTAACCACTTTGAGCAACACTTGTAATTGTAGAAGTCAAATGTGACTTGTATTTTATCTTTTGTTATCAGGTATTTATTGGGTATTACAATTTTGATACAGTTTTTTCCTTTCTTAATGTGTATACATTTTTGACACCCTCTGTATATATATTACAATGTAATAATAGAAATAAAGTGCACAATAAATGTTATGCATTTGAATCCTCCTAAAACCATCCTCTACCCCCCTGGTGCATGGAAAAATAGTCTTCCATGAAACTGGTTCCTGATGCCAAAAAGGTTGGGAACCACTGATGTAATGGGCAAATGCATTGGAAAGAATCCCCAGAAAAAAAATTCACTGAAGCCAAACATAGTCTCTCACAACAATGCTAGCTGGTACACTGATGTTGATGGGTTCCTAGAACACTTAGCTAGTTGGTGAAGCCTGTACCATAAGGTGCCTGCCCTCCAAAAAATAATTGTTTTTCTGGGGATCCTCCTCCACATGTATTTCACACAGAATGATAGAGTTACAGAAGAAAAAATGCTATCAGCCTGATCTTAGAAGCTCTCAGTCCAGAAGGAGTCAAACAGAAACAAACAGAGCAAAAAGTACAGATTTTTCCTTTGGTTACAATAGGAGAGGGGTTACAAATGAAAAAAGTTTTGTAAAAGGACTGTAAAAGAAAACAAAAGTATAAAAAGTGGGTGATTGCTCAGTAACACCACTCTCAAGTCAGTGATTCCCAAATCCCTTCTCTCTCTTTCTCTCTCTCTCTCTCTCTCTCTCTCTCTTTCTCTCTCTCTCTCTGTGAATATATACATGAATATACACATGTTGAGACAGGATCTCTACCTGGAGTGCAGTGGTGTGATCATAGCTCATTGCAACCTCGAAATCCTGGGCTCAAGTGATCCTATCACCTTACTCTCTCAAGTAGCTTGGACTACAGGCAGGCATCACCATGCCTGGGTAAATTTTTAAATTTTTGTAGAGAGGGGCTCTTGTTATGTTGCCTGTCTAATCTCAAACTCCTGGCCTCAAGTGATTCTTCTGCCTTGGCCTCCTGAGCAACTGGGACTACGGGAATGTATCACCACACTCGGCTAATTTTCAAATTTTTTGTTGAAAGTAGCTCTCACTATGTTGCCCAGGCTGGTCTCAAACTCCTAGACTCTAGCAATTTGCCCACCTTGGCCTCCCAAAGTGTAAACTATCTCCTTCAAAGAAACTAAAGACACATTTTAATTCACATAACAATCCATGAGTGGGGGAGGAAGACAAATCATAAAATTAAGTGATAAGATCTCACTTGTAGCGATGAGGAAGCACTGATCTTCAAAGGATGAACTTGTGTATTTGATGCAACGTTTAAGTGCTGTCCTTAGTAAGGTTACACGCTTATGATTATTTAGTATGTGTCCATTGATTATGTCAATATGATGGAAGTATTGTGCACTTCAAATTGAACATTGAAATGTTAAACAAACTGAAACAGGAAGCAGAATTTTGCTTTGTTTAGAACATGTAGTAGTCACCACTTAGTAGAATAAAATTATGCAGCTAAAACATCATTTTCTACTGCTAGTGAACCTCCTGCTGCCAAATTATTTTCATCTTTTTTAAGGTGCAAGATCTATACTTAAACAGCATTTCATAAAAGTCATCCCATTATTCTTATTGAATTACATTACCAATAACTTTATTAAGGACCTACCATGAGTCAGGAACCTGGCAAGAGTTTCCTTGATAAGTGAACAAAATTTTGAGAAGATTGACCTCATCGATTAGAGAAACTATGTCCTATTCATTCTGCATCACTAGTATACACATTAAGTAAAGTCACATGTGCAACAGGTTTAGTTAGGATATTTATCGAGTGTATATTTAAGTCTCATTCTTGGTAAATTCAAACTCCATTTGAAACAAATGGGTTCATTATTTCAAACCAAATTCATCTTTTTCAAGTTTAAATGAATCGGTTCTGAAACATGAATTTAGAAGGGCAAAAAGACTAATCAAAGGGACTCCTAAGACTTCTCGCCCCTGAAGAAACATATGGATGCTATTTAAAATCAATTAAGAAAAAAAAATGGTTGAAATTTATTTTTTAAATAAAATCATGCCTTTGCAGTACTACATACTGTATAATTATTAGAAGATGAATATCAGACAACATTCACATTAGCAATCAACATAAACTGACTCTGGTTCTCGTGAGCAAATTTAGTAAATAGGGCTTTTGAAAAGAGGTATAGTCTGAGATTTGAATTACTAGGAAGACTAAGAAAGAGAATGCCTCAAATAGCAGCAACCTAGCCAGAACTACAGGCAAAATCCAGGGAACTCCTACTACAAAGAAGCCTGTTGTGGCCACCACTAATTTCTCAATCCCACATCTAACTTTGCCCACATTATTGGCTACTATGATCTGAATATTTGTGTTCTTCCAAATTCATATGTTGAAACCTAATTACCAGTACAATGGATTTAAGAGGTGATGCCTTGGGAAGTAATTAGGTCACGAGGTCAGAGCTCTCATGATTAGGATTAGTGCCCTTTAAAAAAGGCCAAAGGGGCTTATTTGCCTTTTTGATATGTGAGATTACAAAGAGAAGACACCATTTTATGAAGGAAGTGAGGCCTCCCCAGACAGTAAGTCTGCCAGCACCTTTATCCGGGTCTTCTCAGCCTTCAAAATGGTGAGAAATAAATTTCTGTCTTTTATAAGATACCCAGTCTGTGGTATTCTGTTACAGAACCCTAAACAGACTCAGAAATTGGCACTGGATACTGAGTGACACCACTTTCCACTGACACATTCAGGAAGGAGTTTCTATTGCTCTTGGCATCATTTGTTTCTGATTTAAGGTTCATGGTGAGTGGTCTGGCTGAACCTAGATTGTAATATGCTACATTCACAAAAGGAAGGAAACTCAGATTCTGTAAGAAAGTTAGGAAAGTTTTAAAGATATTAACAAGATGATATTAATGTTGACACTGTAATAAATTGCCCTAATTTTTTTTTTTTTTTTGCCTCTGGTTTTGCTCAGTTCTTCTATTTCTATTTACTTTCACATGTCTATAAAGTTCATTCTTCTACTGCATTTACAGTGACTTTTCCATCCCTCAGAACTTGAATATATATCTGTATTAGACATAATTAAGTTCACCTGCATCGAACAGCAAACCTCCCAAACAGCACCGATGTAAATAAGACAAAAGTTTTCTTGTCTCTCACAAAGGGATTTTAAAGGTAGGTTGTTCAGTATTGGTATGGTGACTCCATAATCATAATGAGAACAAGGGTCTCTCCTGTTGTACCATCAAGGGTATCTCAGGGCCTTACAATGAATACTAGAACTCCAATAATGACAACTCTGTTGCAGGGCAGCAAAGTAAAAGAGTGGATGCGCCAAAATGATGTTTGCCTCTTCTAAGGAGCTCTTTCGAAGTCATATACAAAACGTCTGTTTACATAACAATGGCCATAACTTAGTCACCCAGTTATAACTAGCTGCTAGAGAGTTAGGAAATACGTCTTCAAATTGGGCAACAATGTATCCTGGCTAAAAATTGTGATTATGATCCTAATGAAGAAAGAATGAGTGGCTAATGTGGAATAAGGGGGTACAAATCACATTGTCTCAAACAATTCCTTTTTACTGTTCTGTCAATATTCCACATGTGTTATTTTGATCTCACAAATAGAATTTTCTGAAGTAAATGACTATTATCTCTTGTCTTGCACACAATTCTTTAAAAGCAGAACTTTCTAATACATATTCATTGTTTTTGTGCCTAGGTACTATTTTCCTAATCTCCACAAATAGTACCTAAATTGTCATAGGGAATTTCTTTCTCTATCATTCTCATCTGTGTGGCTTGCTATGCTCTGACCTCAATTTCAGGGTTTAGTGTAGCCCATTACTCAAGCCACCACACCTGTGTCAGTAATTTGTGTCTAATTGGGACTAATTTTATTCAACAAAACACAAAAAAGTTTGGATACAAGTACCTGGGGAAAGGAACTCAGCTAAGTAACAAATAATTTGTGTGTATGTATAATGTGCCAAGTGTTGTTCTTGGCACTTATAATATAGCACAGCATTGCTTCAGCTGCAGACAACACAAACTAATCTATGTTTTAATCAGAAAGGCATTTACAAAATGTTTACAAAATTATTGGAGAAGCTAGAGGAACCAGACCAAGTCTCAGCTTTTGAAATGATTCCAGATTCACCACAAAAGAATAAGCCTAAAAACATACCTGCTTCTCCTGATATCAGCAAGCTGAGTAATCAGGTTGCTAATCAAACTGCTGAATCTAGTATTATCATGTTTCCTTCAAGATCCAGGCAGCAGAAAGATAATTGTTGTCCCCAAAATCATAGCACATCAACTATCATTAAAGCCCCATGTCCTTCCCTTTGGTATTCATAAGGCAGAGATTGGAGACTTGGAACACTGATATCATTAATGTAAAACAAGGACTCAAAAAACTCCACAACTGTACTTATCTGCAGAACAAGCAAAAACAAGAAAGTAGAGACAGGTTTCTTTTTATCTTGCAAAACTTATATTAGTGATTTTGTTTGGCAGACAATGATCATCTGAAAAAGAATCTAGAGACAGTGTTAAACTTCTCAGCCTCAAAAATGAAGAATGTTACATATGAATAGGAATGGAGTTTTTACTGCCATTCTGCAGTATTTGTCATAAGGATTCAACAAGATAGATAGAATCTCTGTCTTCAGTGATGTTCAAATAAGAGAAGAGCTCATGTCTTCATAAGGAGCATCCTCTTCCTGAGGAGCAACCCGAATTGATGTGCAATATATTTCTTCTGGGTAATGTGGTGAGTATAGATGAGTCTCTAACTTCTCTCAGTCATTACTTACCTTGAAGGAAGACAGCCTGAAGAGGAAAGTCAGCAATGAAGAACAGTAGAGTCAAGAACTTCACAGAAAATTATATAACTGAAGTTTCAATGATATCATGAACCTCTAATTCAAGCAATGCCTGAATCTATTTCCTTGAACTTCTTTGTTAACTCAACCAATGAGATCTTCTCTTTGGCTATGCCATTTGGATTTGAATTTTCCATCTTTGCTACTAAATGTTTTGTATTAACACAGACTTTAAAACCATAAATGGGACATTGAAAGAGATATAACCTAATATAAATTTGGCTAAATCAAAGTAGAGAGAAGGTAATGAGGACTCTGTTATCCAGGGTTGGAAATTTGACAACCTTTTTTATATGGAATGAAAATCTCTTATTAACCTGGTAGCAGTTGTGACTTGGTGCAGACCATGTTTATAGTGAAGCTGAAGCATTAGAGCACTTAGTAAGAAATTTTCAAAATCTTGTGTGGTTTTTTTTTGCCATCATCTATTAACTATTCTGCACTAGGCATTATTATGTTTACCTGTGTTAGCTCATTTAAGACTCAAAATAACAAACTGCAGAGATATAATTATTATATTAGTTTTACTGATGAAAAAACTGAGGAACTCTACTATAAAGACCCATAGAAAAGAACAGTCTGGCCCAAAACTGACCTGTCTGAAATAAGGAGAGAGCTAATATTCACTTTTCTCAAAGTGACCTTTATGGCCTGTGCCAGGCAACCAAAGTGACTGAAGGTGGAGTTATAAAAGACCTTGTACAGGTAGAAAAACATCTAAACTATCAAACCCATTATAAAATTAGTTGCAGTAAAATAATGGGGAAACCATATTAGCAGATTATATGATTGGGGCCAGGGAGAAGTCTTATTACCTAGGCACCTTCCAAGTAAATTATTGTGCATTTACTACATTAAAAAAGTGATCAGTCTCTAATTGCAAAGCTGGAGGTGACTGAGTCCTACTTCCACCCACCCCATTAGCCTATTGCCCTGAATTTTTCCCAAGAAAAGAGCAAAATTGAGGCCATTAGACCAACTCCTATTTCTGAGAAACAAATTTTTCAGGACAGGTTAGAAACTTGTGGTCTAATAACATCCTTGGTATTGTTTACTATTCCTTGGAGTTTAACAAAAAGAAATAAGGAAAAGTCAATTAAAGTATTAAGAAAATAGTTTGAGTGCAAATTCCTCCCCACCCCAGCTGAGAAGAAGTAGTGAGGAATTAAGGATGTTGATGACTCCACCCCTAAGGCAATTTTTAGTCTCCATACTAAGAGAAAGTAAACTTCTGAATCCTTAAGGGTAGATACCACCAAAATCCCTATCCAAGATGTGGTCATTATGACAATAGACAAAGAAGACGTTTCCTAGAGATATATAGAGGAACAGATTGACTAAGAACTTACCCTGTTATTAGGGCAAGAAGTCCATGTTACTCTGGTCCAGTGGAAAACAATATGCACTACAGGCATCTGTTAATATGTATTTGTATTTGTTATCACTATTGTACACTGATTGTGTTGGAAAAACTTAAACTTAATCAGAGCAACATGCCACAAGAAGCTAGAACTAGACAAAGCTTAGAATAAGATTCGTTACCTAAATCAAAGGCCAAGAAATTACAGTGGGTAGGCCAAACCCACCTGCTTTCCCCACCTGTGTTTGTAAATAAAATAGCAATGAAAACACAGCCACACCAACTGTTTAAGAATTGTCTAAGTGTGCTTTCACATTGCACTACAAAAGCTAGCAGGGTTGAGTAATTGCTACAAAGACAGTATGACTTACAAAGCCTAATGTATTTAAGATCTGTTTTGCTGACTCCACTAGAGATTACCAGTTTTGGATCTGGAAGCAGCAGTGCGATTGTTTCGGGGGCTGCACAATCTCTCTCTCTCTCTCTCTCTCTCTCTCTCTCTCTCTCTCTCTCTCTCTCTCTCTCTCTCTCACACACACACACACACACACACACACACACACACACACACACATATTCAATGATTCGTTAGAAGTATTCACAAGAATGAGAAGCAGTTATACTTAGGCTGATGTTTACTACAGCAAAAGGATACAAAACAGGATCAGCAAGGGGAAAAGGCACATCAGGCACATATTTCTAGTCTTCACAGAAGTCACACAGTATATGCCCTTTCTACAACAATGAACTGTAGCACGCAAAAAGTGTTTTTGCCAGGAAAAATGCCAGAGTTTCAGAATGCAGAACTTTTATCAAGGGCTGATCACATAGGTACATTGACCAGCATGACTAGCCATGATGAACTTGAGACTCCCAGAAGGATACCAGCATTCACCAGAAATCACGTTGTGTGCACAAACTATCTTGACAAGTCAGTACAGCATGGTTCAGTGCCTCAGGTGTACAAAACAGACTTATTAATTAGTAACAGAGGGAACATCCAAGTGCTATGTTCTAGGGAGTTGGTAAAGAGTCAGCCACACTGTCAGGCCCTTCCGAAGATATGCTATAGTACTGAACAGTCAAACCTGAGTGTTAACTCTTCCCTACTCAGTGATGCAGGTTTCAATGGCCTCTTTGGAGGGAAGATGAGATGATTACATTGGACATAGGCCTGAACATAACTTTATTGGAAGAAGAATGCATACAAATATGTGGTAATCAAGTGGTAACAAGCAGATGTTTACCTCTCCAGCATCTTTTCCCTCCTAAACAAAACCTAGATTTATTTTAGAGAACCACATCTCACCCACGAAATTTTGCTGGGTAGAATGACCCTCCGTTTCAAAGTTGGATCCTAAATGGCTCAAGCTTACCAACTTATCTTACTCATCTGACCACATGGCTATTTCAGAGATGGTCATATTATCAAATATGTAGCAAGAAGAACCTTTTATAGGAGGGGTCTAGGTAAGAAATTTTTTGTCTCTTCTTTAAAACTTTTTTTTTAACCCTGAACAATTTTTGTATATTGTAAGAAAGGAATTGGCAGTAGCAAGACACTGCCAGGGGAGGAGGGGCCCACATAACATCAATAAGTGTACCTGATTTCAAACCAGGTGAAGTGGTGACCAAAGGGAGGCCCAAACTTTACCTGTACAATGACCACTTATCTACCTAATCCTGAATTGTACCCCACATCTTTAAAATAAAAAATAAATAAAAATAAAATAAAACTATTTGCTTTAATATGCTCTCTTCTTTCTATGGTTTAGTGTTTAATTGTGTGACCTGGAAGTTTTCCAGTCATTTGTGCTACTTTTAAGACAACCCGAATGATGTTGAAACTCACAAATAAGTAACAGAAAACTGTGGGAAATGCAGAGAAAGAGATCTGGAACGTTGAAGTCACATGACCCTAAATCAAAATCAAACATCTGCTCTTCTAATGATGGCATGCCTTTAGGTTTTCTATTAGGACAAAAACAAAAACAAAACAAACAAAAACTCTAAAGTTCTGCTTAGCCAATCTGCATCCCCCACTAAAATCAATTGTGTACTTGGAACCTACCATGCATTCATTTAATACATTGGAATTTGTTGTGGCATTGTTGGTTTTGTAATTATTCCATCTCTACAAATTGAAAATAGGTGAGAATTAATGTGAAAACAGAGTGAAGACCAACCAACCATTCCTTTGGTTTTGTGTTCTCCCCCTCCTTAGCCACTTCATACATTTTATTCAATTTATCTTGGACCATATATAAGGTGAAACAGACATCTTTATCACTCTGGGATACCTAAAGAACTTCAGAATTTAGGTCCAAAAGTTAGATCCAAAAAAGCAGTTAGTCGGATTAGTTTGTAGCAGAAAATCAACTCAAATGATTTTACTAGGCTTGTCCATAACTGTATTTATCAAATATTCATGCTTACGTACCATTTCAATTATATTCAGACAGGGAAAAAATGACTATGTATGTCCCCAGAAAGAAAAAGGTGAAGTATAACTGTGGGGGAAAAATCTTTTCAAATATTCTCATACTGAGAGCCTATTATAAGTGCAAAAGATTAAAGATACAGTATAAAGGTATGTATTTAAATGACTACAAATCACTGCTTAACTAAAGCTGCCTAGGGTACATCAGTAGCCCCTAAATGATCAAAAGCTATTGCTGCAGGCAAGGTCCAAAACCACCTGCTTGTATAAAGAACTTTAGATGACAACGTTGATATTGTGCATGTATATTGATACTTCTTGAAACAATGATTTTCAAAAATTTTCTAGCCTAAACTGACAGAAGGCAAACAGATTGAGAGTTAAGTTTGTAATTCTGCTCATCCTTTTGCCTTGCGTAGAAAACTGATAATATCTTAGGATGTTTCACATATCTCCAACCCTGCCATTGTTATCCACAAAAAGAAGAAAATACAGGTAATATTGGAACTGAAATGGTCGTCCCTCACTCACAATGGACAGCCCTATGCAAAACTATAAAAAGGATAGGTTTATTTTATTTCCTGTGACCACTTTAAGTCTTATCTTTGCATGAAAATGCAAGCAAACTAGTTATTTTACATTTTTTCGGCAACCACAGTAAGAAACACATATTACAGGCTTAGCAATCCACATGTATGTGAGTAGATAGATGGATAACATAGAACGTTTGCTTTTATTTTATATTTTAATTACATTAAAATGTATTTTGTATGTTACATAATTATGATATATAGTTGATATAATATATCAATAAAAGTTTCAATTATACAAAAATGGTACCTGTACTTTATGTAATGCACTGTGACTTATTTTATTCTATTCTTTTCCATCTTTGTTAAATGCAGGTCACAATTTGACTTATCAAATTAACTTCAAAATCTATTAGTGGGTTATGACTGACAAATTAAGAAGCAATAATTTATACTAAAGGATAAATATCTGTCAATGTGCCAGTTTCCTACTGCTAAAATTTACCTGGCAACAGGGATAAAAACCAGTTGAAAGTTGCTTAATAATAGAATATCAGACATCTGTGAAGCTACAGGAAATAATTTTTTGAAAGATTTCCACGAATGTGGAGGACTTTTTCACCAAGAAAGGTGTTAATTTTTTCCTTGCAAAATTCACAGAAAAATCGCTTATCCCAGCCTTTCTTGCAATTACATGTGGCTACACGATGAAAGTAATACATGCCACTTTCAGGCCTGATCTGAAATATTCCCCTGTGTGATCCCATCCTCCATCCCCTGATCTGAGGCAGATCAGCATAGTGGTCTTGAAAGTCAAGTATTGAAAATGGCAAAATCCCAAGATGAAAGGAGTCTGCAAATGTTAAACACTACTCAAAAAAGACCTGTCCATCAATCACAAACACCAGTTTGGGACTTTACATAAGAGATAAGGAAACTTCTATTGTATTAAGTCACAAAGATTGGGGTTTGTTTATTATAGCAGCTAGTATCAATTCAACTATTACATAGCTCTGATTTTAGAAAGTATTAATAGAACACTATAGAAGCTCTTATCTTTCGAGAAAGGAAGCACACTAGGAAGTATCCCCAACACGAAAAAGAAGCATCCATTTCTTTTTTTTTTCTTTTCTTTTTTTTTTTAAAGATGTGGGGTACAATTCAGGATTAGATATACAAATGTTAATTATGCAGATGCCCTTGTTGATGAGGCGTGCCCCCTCCCCTGGCAGTTTCCCACTACTGCCAATCCTGCCTCTCCCTCCCCTGGCAGATTCCCATTTCTTAATCAGAGTTACAGACTCTTCCAGATTCTTTCCTTTATCAACTCTTCTTATTCTGCTTTTGTATCTTTGTTTCATGGTCTCTTTTTCCACAACTTTATTTTACATCTCTATATAAACTCTTTCCAAACCTATATCCCTATCCTAGACTTTCATCCATATTCCAAATCCAAGCTCCTTTTATTATTCAGCCATGATAAACACATTAAGATATAAATGAGAGGATAAAAGAAGTGAAAGGAGGAACCGTGAAACTGGATAGTCCATTTCCAGCACTAGCTGAATGTGTGCCCAAATTAGATATGTACTTACCTGATGTGGGATTCTCTCTCTCTCTCTCTCTCACTCTCTCTCTCTCTCTCATCTCTCCTTTTCCCAGTTTGATCTCACACACTCATTAAGCAGCCTATTTTATTTGAATTTATTTCTTCTATGATAGAAAAATACTGTTGATGAGCATTTTTTATTTCACTGTTAACATGATTTTCTGTTTTATCGTTACTGACATTTTGTAATAAGTTGGGGGTCATAAATCCATTTTCCCTTTTGCCTGACATTCTTGGAGAAAACTATTACAGAAAACCAAAGTCAGTAGGGCAGAAAGAACAAATACATAGAACAAGAAGGAATTTTAACTCCTTTCATCACTTTTATATGATCTGCTATGTAGTACATGGGAACTTATCAAAGCCTCAATTGACATAATACCTCAAATATCACCCTTCCAAAATCCAAGAACAGTTTAGTTTGTCCTGAAAAAAATACATGCTATAGCCTTATTGACCATGGAAATAATATGTCTAATGAAGAAAGTAACACTTTCTTTTCAAAAGTCTGTGTGCAAAGGCATAATGTGGTGGACAGAGGCTGGTCCGAATTTTTGTTCCAAATAATATTAACTGTAGAACATTGATAACTGACTGAAGCTTTTTGAAAACCCAGTTTTCAAGCCGGGCTGGGTGGCTCAGCCTGTAATCCCGTGCATTGGGAGGCTGAGGTGAGTGGATTGCCTGAGCTCGCAGGTTCGAGACCCACCTGGGCAACTTGGCGAGACCTCATTTCTAAAATAATTCAAAAACATTAGCTGGGCGTGGTAGTGCGAGCCTGTAGTTCCAGCTACTTGGAAGGCTGAGGAGGAAGGATCGCCGGAGCCCAGCAGGTCGAGGCTGCGGTGGCCGGGAGCGGCCACTGCACTCCAGTCTGGGTGACAGAGTGAGACTCCAACTCAAAAAAAAAAAAAGAAAACCCAGTTTTCTCATCATTGAAGGCAGGCATTACCAGTTAGAGTACTTAAGTGACTAGTCTGTGTGTATATTTTTTTCTAGCAAATAGTATGTGCTCAAGAAATTATATTACCATTAAAATATGAAACCACTAGCATACAAAAAGTTCCTAGGACTTAAAAGATTTTTTAACAAATAACAAATTTGATTTTTTAACAAATAACAAATTTTTAAAAAATAACAAATTTGAATTGGACATTTAGACATAGAGATGAATATGTTCTCTTGTGTATATTTTATCTTAATATTGTGTTTTATAGAAATTTTTATTGGTGGAACTGAATATGTTGATTGAGGGAAAGGCTGATAAGTGTCTAATCCATTTATATTTACAGAGAAATTTCCAAAGTCTTGAATCTTCAAGAAGTGCAAAGCTATAATTAATTTTATTTTATTTGATTTCAGATTAACAAAATATTATTTTTGTTTTTGACAGCAGTAAAAAAAACTTTCTTAAAATCTATTTGTCTAATTTTCCATTAAAGTAAGAACAGTGGACATAACAAATTATTTCTCTAATGACTGAGGGTTTTATACAACTCAGTTTTACCATTGTAAAAATGTAACTGATGTCAATTTACAAAATCTGGAACTATAATATGGTACTGTACATGCAAGAATTATAGACTTCAGAGATAAATATTTGGCTAAATGTGTACTAACCAAGAGTCACCTCCCAGAAACGAGTTTATTTTGGATAAAATATTTAATGTGAGTTTGTGTTCTTGCAATTCACTTTCATTTATCTTTTTTTTAAAAAAAACTATTTTAAATATACAAAAAATTTCCATGCACTCACCATCTGGATTTAAAGTGCTAGTATTCTGACACTTTCTGAGAAAATAAAACATCACAGGTTAGTTGAAGCAACTTCTCTGTCCTCAGACATAATTAATAATTGGAAGATCATGTGTCTCCCTCTAAACCATGTCTTCATACTTTACCATATATATAGTTAACTATAAATCATATTAATACCATTCCTGTATGTATTTAAATTACAAAAATTATATTTGAAAGTTTTTCTAGTAGCTTCTATTTTTAAGTTTTCTAAGTTTTTTTTATGGTTGTTGATGTAGTTTACATTTACTATTTTATTTTATGCTTTCTCTTTTCTAAGGTTTTCTATTGCTTGTTTTTTTCTCCTCTTTGACTTTGAATAATAAATCTTTATTTTCTTCTTTTCCTTCTATTAATTTGGAAATTATATTTGATATTTCTGTTATTAAGTGACTGTGCTGAAAATTTAACAGACATAACTAACTTGAAGTTAGCCAGCCTCACTAGCAAGGACCTGTCTTCTCTATTTGTTTTCCTTTATATAGAAACACATTTTTTTAGTATTTATCTCACTGAAAATCAGTATATAGTAAATTGTCTTAGTTTTTTTGTTCTAACTTTATTTTATTTCTTCCCTAAATGACAGCTGTGCAGGATAAAAACTTCCATGTTAAGTTTTTCTTTTTATATTTTGAATATACTATTTCTGGTCATTAATTCTATAGGAGAAAAATTTTCACTTTCTAAGTTTTGTTTTTATTTGTTTTGTAAGTAAATCCTTTTTTATTTTTTAAATTTTTTTGGTTTTTTGTTGTCATACAGTGTTTTCCAAATAGTGATGCTTGCAGTGATCTTTTAAATACAGGACTTTAGACTTTTATCCTTAGACTCTTGACTTTTAATAATTCATAAAAATTCTGTTATTATCACTGAGTATTGGCTCTCCCTCTCTTTCTTTCTTTCTTTCTTTCTTTCTTTCTTTCTTTCTTTCTTTCTTTTTTTCCTTCCTTCCTTCCTTTCTTCCTTTCTTCCTTTCCTTCCTTCCTTCCTTCCTTCCTTTCTTTCTTTCTTTCTTTCTTTCTTTTTTGAATCCAAGTCTCACTCTGTCGCCCAGACTGGAGTGCAGTGGCATGGTCAGAGCCAGCGCAACCTCGACCCATTAGGTTCAGGTGATCTTTCTGCCTCAGGCTTCCAAGTAGCCAGAACTGCAGGTGTGCATTACCACACCTGGCTAATTTTTTTATTTACTGTAACGATGAAGTCTCACCAAGTTGCCCCGGCTGGTCTCAAACCTGGGGCTCAGGCAATCCCTTCACTTCGGCCTCCCAAAGTGTTGGCATTACAGGCTTGAGTCTTTGCTCCCGGCCAGTAATAAGGTTTTTGTTTTATTTCTACCGTTGTCATAGTTGGGGTGGGAAGTCCTGTTTGTTCTGATTTGTAAAAGCATCCCCTACAGAGACATTTTTCATTTACCAGATGTCCAGGGGCTTCACAACTAGAGTCCTAGTTTCTATGTTAGTTTCTCAGTTCAGGTTTTTGTTTGCCTTTGCATTGTTCATGCTTTAGGTCCTTTCACTTTTTTCCCCCATATGAAAGATTTGTTTTCCTAATCACAGCCTCAAACAGGACTAATTTAAAAGAGGTAGATTCTAGTGCTGGTTTTACAGAGTATTTTCAAACTTATACAGAAAGTTTTTTGTTATATCATGACCTTGCGTGGGTCCTGGGCCATATCACCTACTCCTGCAAGGACTTCAACCACCCAGCCTCTCAGTGTCAAAGTCAATATTTCAGTCCATTCCACATTCATCACTGACTCTGCTCAGTTGTTAATGCATCAACTTGCATTCTTAACTGCTCTCACTTTGAGATTTTTGCTTTTTTTTCCCTCATATGTTCTTCTAAATTTCCATGAAAATCAGTGTTTTGGTTCTATTTTATCCAGCACTGCAAATGCTTATAGTTGCAAGTGACTCTATATAAATTTAGGCAATCATGCTAGAAAAATAAGTTTGTTGTTTTCTTTTTCTCATTATTGAAGTGTCATTAAAAAAATTGTGACTATTCAAGGTTTCTAGTCAGGTGAACTAAACATAACCAAAATTTTATTCTGGTTAAAAAAAAAAATTTGGAGGTAGAAGTAGACCTAGTAGATTGAAATACTAACTTCCATTGGTTAACTAACTATAGAAAAATTGATAAATTTGACTTAATCAACATTGTATACTTCTGTTCATCCATAGACCTTTAAAAAAAGAAAATAAAAAAGGCAAGCGACAAGCCAAAAGAAAATATATGCAATGTATATATCTGACAAAGGACACATATCCAAAATATATAAAAATCTCTTACAAGATGTTAATTTTTAAAAACGGGTTAAAAATAGGCAAAAAATGAGACTATATCTTTTGCAAAAGACAGTATACATATGGTTACTAACCATATAAAAATAATTCAACATAATTATTTATCAGATAGATGAAAATTAAATCCACAACTAAATAAAATTTCATACCTACTAGACTGACTAATTTTTTTTAACTATGACACCACCAGATGTTAGTAACAATGTGAAGCAATGGAAACTATCCGGAACTTCTGGTGAAAATTTAAATGTTACAACTACTTTGAAAATTATTTTTGCTATTTCTTGTAAAGTAATTGCATATCTCACTCATGGCTCAGCAATTCCACTCTTAAGTATTTGCCCAGAATAAATGAAAATAAATCCACCAAAAGATCAGTATAAGAATGTCCATAGTAGCCTAATTTCTAATAATAAAAATATGTAAACAAGTCAAATTTCCACCAACAGAAGAACGGATAAACTAATTGAGTTATATTCATACAATGAAATAGTATTTAGCTTATAAAAATAAACAACTGACATACACAATAACATTCATGACTCTTAAAAAATTTTACATTGAATGAAAGAAACACACACAAAGAGTATATAATAATTACATGAATTTCAAAAATAGGCAAAAGCAGGCTAAGGTGATAAAAACAGACCAGTGGTTGCCTCTGCCTCTGGGGCTAGGATAGATAGTTGATGAAAAGAGTATTAGCGAACTTGTTGCAGTGAGGTGGAGATATTCTATATCTTGACTGGAAAGTTGGTCATATCAACACGTATGTTTGATAAAACATTAAATTGTTTATTTACAGCTATATTTGTAAATTTTTGCTAAGATAAAAGATAAAAACTAAGTCTGCGGGTAATTGAGTATTAAGGTCAGATATTTTAATATCTTAACAAGAGAGACAAGAAAAAAATGTGTTACTTTGAAATAGTTTTTCTGGACTTTCGCTTTGGCCAGAGGACCAGACTGAATGCACTGTGGAAGTTTCAGCTGGAATCAAAGTTCTGGATTGTTTCTTAAAAGACAGCATAAAACTTCTACAAATAGTAAAGGAGTAACCCTAAAAAATTACATAACCACACAGCAATTTCACTCTTCCAAGCAAAGGCTATTAAATAAAATGTTTGCTCTGCTAATGCCGCAGGCTTCAACAAAGTGACTGAAACCAAAATTTTTTTCACCATCAACTATGAAGATTATGGAAGATGAACTAAAAGGCAATCCTATTGATGTGTAAGGCAGACTCAAACACAGCTTGTCCATCTGTAGCTCTTGAATTTCTCTGCTGCCATCAGGAAAAACAGTGTGGGTTTTGTCTATAAATTCAGCACACTTGACATGGCTATTTAAGGCACACAGGGAGTAGAGTTTTACAGCATGCTGCCTCTTTTACACAAAAGTCTCTCTTATTCCTATAAAGTCAATGGGAGAGTAATAGGAGCATTCTCCCTGGGGAACTGGTCTTTTCACAGTGTCCTTGTTTCAACTACTTCACCTTCAGAAACAGAGTGAAGAGTCTTTGAGAGCCTTTGTGAGGTGCCACATGCAAGGAAGGATATGAAAAAGGATACAAAAAAAAAGAAGGAAACAATAAGTCATAAGATTTTGTGGTAAGTCATGGGCTTTAGTTTAGGCAAAGATTTAGAACATTTTTCTTCAAAACTTAAGCCTGTCTCTGATGCGAAAGAAAAGTGACTCTCTTGTTTATTTGATTTGTTTTTTACACGATTTCATTACATAAAACAAAAGGAAAATAAAGTGAAAATAATGAGTCAGCCCTCTTTTCTTTCTCCTAATAATAAAGTTCAGCAGTCTGCATCCTACTGTAAGTCAGAAGACTGAGATGCAAAACAAACAGTCTGTCTCCGTGGGATTACATTGTCTCGTTTGTTCATTTCTTCTATTACCACATCAGTGTTGGTCACTTTTAAATCTTACCTAAACTTCTGAAAATATCTCCTACCTTATCTCTCTGATATCACTTTTCTGCCTTCAATGCATTCCCCATTCAGCCCTCAGAGGTATCTCATTAAGACACATATCATATTGTGTCATTTGTCCTCCAAACACCCTTTGGAGGATTCTGACTGCTCCAGGCTTTTTGTAAGGCCATAAGACTTTAGCAGACACTATCTGCTTATCCATCTTCCTTGTAAAATAAAAAATAATGCTAAGATTTGGTGGTATTATGTTTAGCGGGGTATTCTTTGATATCAGAAGAGGTGGCCCCTACCTGTTATAAAGGAATACCAGTTCTGGCCAATAAGCATAAGATGAAGTATACTGAAGGGCTTCTTAGAAATCTTATCTTCCCTGAATTAGAGAATAAGGTAAAGGAAGAAAAAGGAGGAGCAGGAAAGGGAGGGGCTAGAGGAGGGGCAAGAAGAAGAAAAGTAGTGGGGAGAGAGAGAAAAGAGAGCAGAAAGAGGAAGATAAGAGAGGAAGGGAGTATAGGGGAGGGGGAAGAGGAGGAGGGAAAGGAAGACATCAAAGAGTAAAAAATCATCTTTCCCAACTATTCCCTACTTCTTGATTTTGAAATAAATTGGGTAAACATATTATACATGGAGGTATTGCAGCCATTCTGCTACCAAGACAGTAAGGTGGAAGAAACTGCAGAAAAATATTTCCAGTGCTCTGCCATTGTTGAGTTGCTGAGGGAAAAAAACAAAAACAAAAAACTTCCTGCATGACACTGATTCTTGGCTTTCTCTCCATCATGTTGAATTGACTCTAGGATCATGCAACATCTTTTACTTTGGTGAATATGCAAACTTCTTTCTTCTCTTTGTCAGGTTGCAACATAAAATTGTATAGGGTATATATTTAACATATTAGGGGTTTAATTCACACTGGATTCTTCACATATTTGCATAACTATTATGATAACTTTCCAGCAGTGTCTTCAGAAAGAGGCCTCATTTTCTACATCACACAAAGTACCATTTGGACTACAGTGGCCTTCCCTCTGACAACTACTTGCTGTTTCCTCTGAAGGAAACACTTCCTCTGAAGTGTATTTGTCTCTTTCTTACCCTTCACCTTCCAACTGAAATATCATTTACCCTATGTAAAATGGCCCTGTATTTTCACTCAGCGTAGTGTTGTTTCCTCATAATCCTTATCAATGCCTAGAATTATTTTGTTTGTTTAGTAGCTTTCAGTTCACTACCTGTTAGAACTATAAGGAAAAGTACAATAGCTGTCTTTTCCACTCTTCAATCACCAATACCTAGTCCCATCTCGGGCAGGCCCTCAGTATTTATTGAGTGAATGGATGAAAGACTGAAGGAGAGCAGGAAAGCAGAAAGGCAAGAAGCCAGGAAGGTAGGCAGGGAGGGAAGAAGAAAGAGGTTTGTTAAAACAAAGCACACCAGCATTTTACAAAAACCAGATTTGAATTAAAAACAAGTCAAAGTTCAGTGTTGCAGCGTGCCCCTGTAGTCCCAGCTACTCAGGAAGCTGAAACAGGAGGATCACTTAAGCCCAAGAATTTAAGGCTTCAGAGAGCTATGATTCTACCACTGCATTCCAGCCTCTGCAATGGAGCGAGACCCTATCTCTAAAAAAAAATTTAAATAAAATAAATGAGGTGCTCTGATGGTTATGATTAATATCAACTATTTTATTTACTTTTCTTTTTTTACTTTGTGTGTAGGTAAAAATAAAAATGTGCTTTCCTAAATATACTGAGACATGTGTAGTAAGTTGGATTGTGCAGGGTAAAGGAATCCTTCAGATATAACTAGGAAAATGTACTGTACTAGTGATCATTGTGAAGAAATAAATTCAGAAGAATTCAGAGCACTGAAGGCACTCTTACTACTAAGAATAAGCCGGTGCTGGTTATATGTTATTAAATGTATCAAGGAAGTTTTAAAATAAAAATAAAAAAAACCAGGGGAAGGGGCAAATTGGCAGGCTAACAATTTCTTAGTTATCTTCACAGAGTAAACATGCTAGATCCAACTGGTAAATTCCAGTATCCAGAACTTAAAGTCCAATGGTATCAATAGGCATCCCTAGCTTTCTAACGTTACCTGTGAATCTGAACTAATTTTTTTTTCCTATCTCTCATAATTTTGATCTCTAGCACTCTTGATCTTGGCTTAGCAATTCAACTCTACTAGAGTCCTCTTGACTTTGACATCTGGCAAGTTTTGCCACTGTTATTTTGTGCTTTGTTAATAATGGGAAAAGATATGATGGAGTTCTGGTTTGACAGTCACTGAACTGTTTACGTGTGATTGGTCTTGGTCTCAATTTTTCTTATTTGTAAAATACATACACAAAAATATTCTTTCTACATTTTATTTTTAATCTTTCTATGGAGAAGGATGTCATGTTTGTTAGACAGTTTTAGCAATCAACAGAGTCATTTTCCCTAAGGACATTTAAGTGCTATTAGCAGTGAATGACAGGGCCTGACTTGTGTATGCATTCTTGGAATGATAAGACAAATGTTTTCCTTTAAAATTCCTCTTTTAATTACCTGGAATATATACATTAGATGTCTTCATACAAGTGGATTTTGGTGATGAATTGAACCTTTAAAAAAAAGCCACTTGTCTAGAAGAACCTTGAAAGTGCAGTATGATATTGTTTACTTTTCTGAATTAAATTTCTTCCATAAAAATGGCTTTTATTCACCTCCAGCATTCTCCTCACCCTCATATGCACTCTATATACTCATTCTATTGATTCCATTCACAAAATATATATTGGATCCATCATTGTCACTGACACCCTCCTGACTACTGCCACCATTTCCCAACTGACTTCCCACTCCCACTCTTGGCTGCTACCCACTCATTCTCCACAGAGTAGCAAAAACGAGCCTGCAAATATGTCATCCTGCTGTGTAAAATATTTAGTAACTTCCCACTACTCTTAAAAAATAAATCAAATGTCTGTGTGAACTGGCCCCTAGACAGCTCTCTAGCCTCTTCCTGCACCCTCTTCACCTCTCTCATTGATCCTTTTGCAGTTCCAAAAAGGAAACACCTCCAATCCTAATCCTTTGGGGAAGGGTTAGAACTCACCGCTCTGTCCAAGGTAATTATCTTCAGAAAACTCCTTTTCCAGTCACCAATGACTTGATCTTTTTTAAGCCCTCTGTGTCTATGACAGATTTAAGATTCACTGAGGATTTAAGACCACCACTCACATGCGGTATGCTTCAAAACTTTCCTTTGATAAAATACTTATCACATTATTGTCTAAACTGAAGCTTCTATTTTAACATCTTATCTTCTCACTAAAGCTCTCTGTATATCAGTTTCTCCATTTGTCAGGTAAGAACAATAGTATCTACCCTTTAGAATCACCATATGGTTTAAATGAGTATACATGTGTGGGCATGCGTGTGTGTGTGTGTGTGTGTGTGTGTGTGTACTGGCAATACCAGCTGCTATCTACAATTTTTCAGCACACACACACGCACACATACATACACACATACACACACACAAAGCAAAGGGCCTAGGATGAAGTAAGCACTCTATAAGTGAGCATGTGGACCTGAGAATATAGTGATGCCTCATTGACTTTTGTATACTTTTTAAATTACATTCCAAGCTAACATGTCTGAGTGATTTGTAGGTATCTATGTATTTGAGAAAAACAAAACAAACTATGCTAAAGAAGAGATACATAATGAAGACATTCCTAAAGCAGACTGATAAGCTGACTTTTTCTTTTTTCATTTTCTACTTTTTTGCAGCATAAATTTTCTAAAATATCTCTTAACTGAGTGCATACTTTATTCGTTTTCCTCTCTAGTCTGCTAATTTGCTTCAAGTTTTGGGGTTTGTTTTGTTTTTTCCTTCCATCAAAGTTTTGTTATTAGGCTAAAATGTAGTTGCTTTTTGAGATACATTCAGTGCTGAATTGTGTTTTAATTAATAATTATCAAATAAAAATAATTTATGTACTTTCTTTGTATGAAATTATTTTTAAATGAGGTAGAAGCAAAAAGTAATAAATATAATTTTATAAGAAAATTAATTTTTCCTATTTTCAGAACTTTCCTGTATAAAATTAGATGTTGGTACTTACACCACAATCAACCATAAAAGTATCTAGCACTCCATTCTTTTTATGTAATTAATTTAAAATCCTTTACTTTAACACATATCAAGTAATAATCACTTTCCTGTGATTACATTATTAAATAGACAAATAACATAAATATATCAGGCAAATATTATCACTAATAAAACACTGTTCATCTCCCAGATAGATCTGAATTTTTTTCAAAAATAAAAGAAATTTTTTTCATATAATCTCCCTATTTCACTAAAATTCTAGACTTAACCTACTGTCTTATTATAGATTACATTTTCACAGAATCCCCCCCAAAATATTATACTAAATAGCATCCTCATCTAGAAGATTTCATGATCCCATAACCAGATGTCAATCTTTATTCTGGTGCTTAATTATTTCCTTGAATTATAACTATAAAATTATCTTGTCTTTCTTTTCCTCACTCTCCACTCCTATTGTAAGTTACTTAAAGGTAGAAATTTTTGCCTTTTAATCTTTATATTACCCTTCACCAGAATTTTAAATGATGTCTTTAAATTATTGAATTGTCAGCAACTTTATTGAATTGTAACTTATGCAAGCCCCGCATTTTTTTACCCAGTGCAAAGCTACAAGTTTTTATAAAATCAGTCATAAAAATGATTTTGTACTGAAATAAAGGGAAAGATTTTTGTTAAAATTGGTATCCATTTGGTAAGTCAGAAAACAACAGGCAATACTGGCTACTATCTACAATTTTTCAACCATCACCTGTGTCTCCTTTCTTTCAAGAGGTATCTGTACCTACCACACACCTTTGAGATGGGATTATGGGAGACAAAAGCAAATATCTATTGTCAATACCTCAAACTCCAAACACCACCTATGGTGTTTGACTGACATAACATATACCTTTAATAAGAGCTGTCTTACAGAAACTACAGGAAAGAGACAGGCAGACAGACTTCAGACAGCACCTTAAAATGACTGGCATTCTTCTTTTGACAGTTTCATTTGACTCTAGCTCATGTCAACTTATCTTCCTACTCCACATAGGTTTCTAATTCACAAATGACTAGTATCTTAGGAAAAGAGAGGATAGGAAAGGAAACATTAGCAGAGCTTAGGAAAACAGAGTAGTGAAGTTTAGCATTTCAGGTTTATCTGGAAACAATACCTTACAGCTTGCATTTTAACTTTGGATTCACATAAGAATAGCAGAGTGCTTTAGATGCCATGTGAGATTGACTTCTATTATTTTTATCTAAGCTTTATGTTCTCCTCCTTTTAATATTAGTACTTTTTCGTTTCTTTTGGGTAGTGACTCAGTCCAGACTGTTAATTCGTGCATACTCTATCTCTGGAAGTGAGCACTTGATTGTCATTTAGCCTATTCATTTATTGCATTCTCCATCAGTAAGAAAGCATTCATTTATAAGGGGACACAAATTAAAAGTGACAAAGTCGTAATTCACTAATAAGTCCCAATTTATTTCAGCAACTTCATAATTTCAAGTTGTATAGATGTACTCAAGATCCTCTTAGCTGTTGCCTCACAGTCACATGACTTCACCTACCAACAACAAGTAGGGGGCAGGGTGCATGGTAGGGTAGAATAAGAAAGACATCTTCCTCACTCATTTTACCTTTTATAAGGAAGAGAAACCTTTCCTAGAAATTCCTAGGAACTTTTGTTTACATCTCAATATTTACAACTGGGTCACATGTCTATCCTGAGTTGCAACAGGAAATAGAAAATCAAGTATCTGGCTTATTCAGCTTCTATAGTAGGAAGCAGGTGAAAAGTCAACAAAAACAGAGATTGCGCAAAATGACTGATGGAGAACCACCCCAAATTATCTGCAATCTATCCCGTTGGCTGTTAGTCAAGCCAGGCCAATGGAACCTAACTCAGAGATGTTTGCTAGAGCTAGGGTACACATTCTCTTAATTGATCTCTAGTCAGACAATTTTCTGGTTTAATTCTTTATGCCTTTAGTAGAACATTATGACTGGTGTCCATGCACTCTGAATGTGGTTTTCTCCAGTTTAATAATATTATAATCAAGAGTCATCAATGTTTCTTTTCAAATTTATTGTAATTTAAAAAGTTATTGACATTTTATTGATTATTGAATACATTAATGAAATGAGGGGAAAGAAAGGTGTTACTTTTATGAAAAGTTGTATGTTTTGAAAAGACTAGACAAAAGAAAATCCTGTAGAATCAAAATTATGATGGGAAAATTATTAAAATCCATAAAGTATCTGCAGTCTGTTTGCTTCACTTTAAATAAACTTAAATTGAAATCATAGATGTTGCATTTATACAAAATGAAAATACAGAGCTCCAATTTGAAACTCAGGAAAAAAGGACTGAATTCAATCTCACCTACACCAGATATAAGCAAATAAATACCCTGTACTAGTTTCTATTTGTTGTTGTACAAATTCCCACAATTTAGTTACTTAACACATATTTATTCCTTCACAGTTTTAAAGTTTAGAAGTCTAAAATCAAGATGTCAACAGGACTCTACTCCTTTTAGAGACTTCAGGGGAATATCTGTTTTCTTGCTTTTTTCAGCTTCTAAGGACCATGTATATGCCTTGACTCATAGCCCCTGCCTCACATCACTTAACCTCCTGCTTCAAACATCACATTTCCTATTTCTGATTCTGATACTCCTTCCTTTCTTTGATAAAAATCATTGTGATTACACTGGGCTCACCTGGATAATTTAGAATAATCTCCCCATTCCACAGTCCTTAATTTAATCATGTTTGCAAAGTCTTTTTTACCATATATGGTAGCATATTCACAGGTTCTGGGGTTTACAGCATAGAAATCTTTGAGGGAGTCATTATTCATCCTACTACATTTTCTTCTTTGTTTAAGCCCGTTCAAATTAACTTTCCATCTCTTTTAACCAAAATATTTTTGAAGAGTACAACATACAAATTTAAATGGATGAGTCTTAGCTATCAGAATAAATATTGCTGAAAATGTCATAAGAACCAAGAAAATAGGTTGGGCACAGTGGCTCACGCCTATAATCCCAGCACTTTGGGAGGCAAAGTGAGAGGATTGCCTGAGTCCAGGGGTTTGAGACCAGCCTGGACTACTTGGTCAGATCTCATCTCCACAATAAATCACGCGTGCACCTGTAGTTCCAGTCACTTGGAAGGCTGAAGTGGAAGGATTGCCTGAGCCCAGCAGGTCGAGGCTGTGGTGGCCATGAGCATGCCACTACACTCTAGTCTGGGCGGCAGAGTGAAACTCTAATTAAAAAACAAACAAACAAAAGAACCAAGAAAATAAGAACACATAAGAAATGAATAATACCACGGTAGAATCTATTTAGAACGTTATATGAGCATAAAATAAAATATAGAAAGATAAATACCAGTTGACAAGAGCCCTATCAAGAGTTGGAAGCAATAGGTAAAGAAGAGATAAAGGAGGAAAGATAAATTTCAGCAAGGCCTAAAGAAAACGATAAATTAATTAATATTTTGTTTTTAAGTCGATAAAGATCCTGTCTGTAACAAAGTACTTTTTGGAATGTTATTCTAAAGTTAATTCATAATTAAGGGCAATTTTAGTAAAAAGGGACTCTATCATAATCAGATTTTCTCCTTCCATACTCTATATACTTATTTCCTTTCTTCTGTGAAGAAAAAGTGATTTTTGAATAAATCAAAAAGCTTTAAAAGTTAAGAAGAGGTCCTCAGTTAGCAAAAACTTTCTTACAAAATAATCAAAGTCTATACAGAAGATAATTTCAACTTAATTGATGGGTATATATGTTATTCATTAGTTCTCATTAAGTTGAAACAATAAAATACGTTCTTATTTTGTTAAGAAGTTTCAATGTAATTGACAGGTATAAATTTTATTTAACCATTAATCAGTAGTATCTATGAAGTACAGACTACCTACTAGGGGTAAATGTCACCTTTTACCTTTCAAGAGTTAGAGACCATCTTAGAGATAAAACTATACATATATGAGTTTCACTACTTTTGACCAAAGCACGTAATGCAGAAACATTGAATGCAAAGATATAAGCGTTCTTCTGTAACATCTATCTCCACTATACTGTGTTCAGAGGTTGTTTTAAGGCAAAAAAAAAAAAAAAAAGAGGGAAAGCATCATCTCAATATGAGGAAACAATCTGGTGTACTGGACACACATAGAGCACTAATCCCCCTCACATATTGACCATTTAATTTGCAAAGCAAAATAAACTCTAGCAATGATTATCTTGCCTTGATGAATGTTTATCTAGGCCTCAATCTCTTTTCACAGTTCTTTCCTGGTCTAGAATGACCCATGTTGAGTTCAGAGTATTCACACGAAGAAGCAAAAAAGCATGAAACCTTTTTATTCTAAGGCAATCCTACTTATGTAATCACTTGTGAAACACAGATCTATCACATAAAGTGGAAAGTGTGTTTTCATGACAATCTATATCCATATGGCCTGAAACAGAGAGATATGTTTAAATTTCCTCCTGCTGATCTCTGCATGCCTCACAGATCCACAAATAAGAAATATAAAGACCTATCTAGGGGAGGAAGGAAAATCACCTTTAAATTCTTTTGTTGATGAGATTATGTCGATTAAAACCAATAGCAACAACAACAAAACACAAGTTAATTTCTATACTAACTTATAAATTATTTCTACTGCTGCCTGTTCACCCAGTGACACTGTGCCTCAGGCATTATGGTGGGTGCTAGAACACAATGGTAAATAAGATTATTGGGCACTCTGCTTTCACAGAGTTTAAGGTCTAGTGTGAGAAACAGATGATAAATGCAGAAAAAAATAAAAATTGTGAGTTTTTTTCAACTTTGTATGCTTGTTCCTTAATCTTGGTCATCTCTTGTTTATTAACTCGTTTTAACCTGTTCCTTTATCTAAGAATCATTTTTCATATATGTGCTATTCCCCATGAAGAAGACAGAATAAGACTAAACAAAATAAATTAATCCAATTCTATTCCCAGTTATGAAAATATTTTTCTTACTAATCATAGGATTTATAGCAGAACCTTTCCACACAATGGACATCAAATTTATATTAGCTTGCACATGTCTTCCATGTTGGAACTGTTCATACCACTTATTAAACAATCACTTTATCAGCTGCGATGTACTATCCCTTTTTCAGGGATTGTTTCTCACACACACACACACACACACACACACACACACACACACACGCACATATACACGCAGACGCACACACCATTTTTCTTCTCTTTGGAATCATATCTGAGAAGCCAAACCTCATATTTTAATTTGGAAGGAATGAAAAGTGAGAAAGAATAAATGAAAGTAAAATAAGATGGCTGATTGGTATATACTTTTTAATCCATTTTATTATTGCTTTCTTAACATTGTCAATCTACAATCTTGAACTTAGCAGACATAGTAGTTATCAGGCAAAGGAGTCGGCATATCTTCCATTCTGGTTCAGATGCCAGTTTGCAATAATTTTCTGAAATCCACAGGGGATGTTTTGGAGAGAAACTGTGAGACAGCTAATCAGAAAAAGATATTCTAATGTTTAGTTATATTACAGTGTAGCAGAGGCTCCAGGGGGATATGGCAGAAACCCCATTGGTTGATTCATTCTAACAGGATTGAATAAAGCAAGAAAACAACTATTAGAGGAAATCTCCCACTAGAAATTTTTGAAATAAGCTCAAACATGCGTTTCCTAATTTTTGTGATGTTCTTATTTTTTTAAAGAATTCACCCTTATTTTACTTTCTCTTCCCTTTTTTTTTTTTTAGTTTTAAATTTTATATTCACCAGCATCCAAGATTTATTTTATTTTTACTATTGGTACTGAAACATGGACATAGGGAACAGAGACATTCAGAAAATGCATGTAAAAACAAGTTCAAGTTAAGTTGCTTAATTAACCCTATTTACTTTCCAGGTGTAAATAGATGGTATGTGTAGACTAGGCCTTGCTTTTGGAACATCACAAACGAGAAAGTTGCCATAGCAACTTCAACCACTGAAACCTCTGTGAGAAATGAATTCTCCATGAGTATGGAGTCCTTAGCAGTTTACGTAACACTTTTAAACCATAAATTCACTAATTTTATTGCAAACTTATAATTAAGTTGTGTTGTTAATATTAACCTTATTTTCAGATGATAAAACTTCAGATTAATGGGATGAAAAGACTTGTTCAGGGTCATGTAAACAGGTAAGAATCACACATTTTTCAGAGTCAGACTAATTATTGAAAATAAGAATATATCTCAATTTACATAAAATTTTTTAAAGGTGTGGCTTATAGAATAATCTGGCTAAATATTATTTGATTGTCTTAAGATAAATTTATGGTCTAGAGCTCTCATGAGTTTGGAGTCCTCCCTTGAAAGCTTTCACTGTAGCAACTAGCCATGGTGACCATACTAACAAGTAACACTCTAAGGTCCAGTGATCTAAACTACTCACACTTTGCCAAATCATGCTAGCCCAATCTCTGAATTGGGGCTTTCTCTGAAAGGACGAAAATACAACTTCTCCTTCAAGATAAAGGCATGAAAAAAAGGAAACATCACAAAGAGGAATAAACATGTGAAAGCAGATACATGATCCATATATGAATTAAGAATTATGGTGCGTGGCATTAATCAGTCAAGCTATACTATACCTATAAATCAGTTTATAACAATTATTTTGTCCATCAACGGCCATTTGGCAATGTTTGGAGACATTTTTGGTTGTCACATTGAGGGGATGCTACTGGCATCAGGTAGGTAGAGGGCAGGGATACTATTAAATATTCCACGATACATAGGACAGCCCCCACAACAAGAAATTATTTGACTCAAAATGTCTGTAGTGAAGCTGTTGATAAAATCTGCTATAAATAAAGCAAATAATTTGATTTTTATGCATTTACTTACCTTGTAAAAGTATTCCTGCAGTTGGTTTGTCTAAAGTTTTAAAATGCCAATATTTTTCTTTTTTAAAGAAACTATTAAATATTACCTGGACCTCAGAGATAAATTAGAAAACACAAATAAGCACACAGAAAAAATACCAAGTCACTCGGAGTCTCCAAATCTAGGAATAAACACTATGAACTTTCTGATATTTTTTTCTCTTTCTAGACTTTATCTCACCCAGTATCACATTTTGTTCCAACACATGGTAACAAATACATAATTATATTATACTTTCCTGTAATTTTCCAATGTATTAACAATAATCCACTATGTCAGTAAATCAAGATTTTCCTTATTATTTTTGATGATTGACAGTATTCCATTTATGGGTATAACAAATTTTATTAATCAATCTCTTCTCATCAGAGATTTAAATTAACTTCCTTTTTTTCTTGCTATTATGAACAACGCTGTCATGAGTATCTTTGTGTTTTAATTCTGGTGCAAATGTCTGACTAATTTTGGCATATCTTATAGATATAATTTTCAAGTCAGGTTATATTTATAATTTTATTTGATGCACTTTACTAAATATCACAATATGAAAGTTATACTGATTAACTCACTCATAAGAAGTGTTCATTGTAAACACATATAATGGTCTATATGATATGTTAAAAATCATTCACTCCATTTCTATGAAAAATAAAAGATTTCGTGATGTTTAAGTGTATATATAGAGGAGTGGTCTAAATCTGTGATCTCGGGGAAAATCATAATCTTCCATTCTGGGAGCTAAATAGATTGCTAAATTGCTCCAATCTCCAGTCATTGTATATCAGGTCAATAAAAGGGCTGATTTTTTACATATATATCCATTTAGGTGCTGTTATAAAAGAAGACACAACTGAGATCAGGAATTCGGTAGAAGCAGAAATTGAATAGGTAAATTAATTATTTGAAAACTCTTGAAAATATCGGGAACTGTGCTGATTTTCTTATTGTTTGTAGGATACAATTATGAGATCCACCCCCCCCTTTAACTTTAAAAGCAAAGTGTTTTTTTAAAAAGCTGGAAGATTTGAGAACACTCAGACCACTGACATCTTGGTTACATGCTAAAAAAAATTAAGTGGAAAAAAAAAGAATCCATGGAAAATGTCAAGGCACATGTGTTACTTTTTGTTTTCCAAAGCCAGAGGAAAAAATGCCACTGTGGCAGTAAGTAAAAATATTTTACAGTTTTTTCTCCATTTGATGCTCTTTTTTGTTGGAATATTAGAAAGATATTTATAACATGAAATTTAATGCATTTGCTAAAAAATTAACACAGAGATGGATTTTTAGCTAATTAACTTATAATTCAAAAAAAGGCACTAGAGAAATGCTTGTTAATGTTTAAGCTATAAGATACACAAAAATGCAGGCAATATTTCATCGTGACACCCAGGAGATCCATGTGTGACACAATATAGAGTCTATGTGTATCTCACTCTCCACAGGAATTAATTTTGAAGCACCAGAATGCTGTGAATTGGCTGTAAAACAATGTTGAAGAAACTCAACATAGAACAGAAGGCACACTTTCCTTAGGAAGAATGCTGATAAAATTTTAATGAACTAACATGTTGTCATGGGGATTTGTTGCTATTCATTAATTCATTGTGCTGTTCCTCTATAGTTTTGCTGAAGTTGAGTGACAAATTGTCAAGTAGCTGCTCTGGTGGTTTATATTGCCTCATTGATACCCTAAATTTAAGGGGTAAATTCTTTTAGAGACTTGCCCCATTGCATGTGGGGTAACACATTTTTCAGCACTATGTACACTCAATTGTATTTCAAATGAAACTTCATCTCAAGGGTAGGCCTTTGACTCTGCAAAACAGTGGAAATAATCAGGAAATGATTGACAGCTCTGGTCACAGATGGGGACTACCATAGACACCAGGGCTGGGGAAGGCTCTACCATACAAAATAGTCAACTGGTTGCTTATGAATTAGGATAAAATTCTCAGTGGAAAAGAATAATTCAATCATAAAAATCATAGAACACCAAAGCTAAGAGGGATCTCAAAATCAGTCTCTTACATTTTGCAAATAAGAAAATGAATGAGGCCCAGAAAGACAAAGAGTTATAAAGAATGTGAATGGCAGAACAAGAATTAGAAACTCAGTATTTTGGCTGAAGTCAGTTTTCTCATCATAGAGCCTTCCTGGATTTCTTCTCTCTTTATTTTCACTTCTAATAGATTTCATAGTTCCTCCTGAATTTAGCTCTAATGGGAGAATAATGTAAAACAATATCCCTGGGGTATAGGAACATAGTCAGTGTTGGCCTATCAAAAACTCTCACATTGTTTAAATACACACAAATTTTATGCTATAAATGATCCATGTTAGTAGTACTAGAATTTCCCAAGTCTTTGAATAAAATGATGCTCTAGGAAGATTTGGCAAACTTCTCCAATACTTTATGTACCTCCAGGCACTGCTGCATCCCCAGATTGTGATAAGCAGATGAGGATCACTGGCAAAAAACAAAGTCAGCAAGGAATGTAAGGAATGTGTCCATATCATACCGTTAAACAGTATTGATGGAATTTGATCCCTACTTCTGCACCTTGGAGGAGGCCAGCTGGAAGGACAAGCACAGACTGTTGTGTTCAGTGGTGACTGTGGCACTGAGAAGTAGCCAGAGGTGAAAAGTCCCACAACCTGGCACAAAATATTCATGTCATATTTGCAGAGACAGCCAAATATCAGTGGATGGAGGTTTTTTGGCTGCTTTTCTTTTCTAAATCCTATTCTGCTACCTGCCAAACGTTTGAGGATATTAGTTTTAAATCAACTTATTGACTTCTCATATTTGCAGAACACTGGGGAGACTCAAGTTTATCATATGCAAATGCACTAAATGCCCAAAGCAAACTGATAAACAGGAAAAAAAAAAAGCATCTCACTGTTAAACTCCAACAGATTCATGGTATATTATAAATCATTAATATGAAAAAATGCAGCCATTGCACCATCAGGATCACCTTGTATTTGTTAAAATGTGGAATCCCAGATCCCAATCCAGGCTTAACTAATCAGAATCTTCATTTAAATAAGATCCCCAAATATGCACATATGCACATTAAAGTTTGAGAAACTTTGGGCTACATTACATAATACCAGTAGCGTATCCTAACATTTACGAGAATAGCATACATGAAACTACCCAAATGGAGGAACTTACTCGTACTTTACCTTTCTGTTGTTCCAAGTGGGCATGAATAATTATTGCTACATTGAATTGCTCTTTTTATAAAAGTGTTTATTGATATATCTAAAAGCTTGCTTAACTACCTATATAATGAAAATAATTGCTATCCTTTACTTCCTCCCAAGAAGTGCAAAGTTTGTAAAATTCCAACACATTTTTATTCCCTAATAGCCATATTTTAGTAATGGTAATAACATTCACTAGGGGCTTTCTATGTTCCAGGCACTGTACTATGTTGATCATGCACATGGCCTAATCGAAAACTCTTTATAACCCAAAGATGTGGGCAACATATTGCCTTCATTTTGCAGAAAGGGAAATTAAAACATAGAGGCTAAGCATTCTGGGAACGTACAGTTAGCGTGAAGTAAAAGTGGGATCTGAACTCACAAAACTGAGATCTGTCAGCCACCACATTAATTTTTATTAAGCTATTAGCACTGGCGAACAATGCCTAAAGTAAAACACAAATATGTCCTACACCAAGATTAATCTTAATTCAGGATGTGTTTCTATTTACATGTTTCTATTTTCTTAGAAAACTTATTGACTAAGAATTACATGCCTGCCACACATGCATAGCCTTAAAAAAAAGGAATTAGTAAAATATTAAGGAACCAAGGTAATTTCTAAAGCTGATCATTAACTATAAATAAGATTTAAAGTCTTCTCAGATGATCAGTGATTGATACTCTTTGATTCAGTAATTTTATTTGAAAGAATCTATTCTGAAATAAAAATTAAATATGTCTAAAATTAATCAGAAATCAGGGTTATTTCTCACAGTCATTTTATGTCTTTTTAAATTTAACTAATATAAAATCTAACATTATAATGTTACTTAAGCAAATTATGTATACTCATATATTAAAATGTTATGATATCATTAAAATTATTGCAAAAAATTTGTTGTAATTGAGAATATGTTAATTAATTTTTTAAAAGTTGGGCACAAAATGATATATACACTATATACATAGAAAGAGAGAGAATGTAACTATACATCAGCATATATATAAATATATGCTGTAATTATTACCCAAATAGTGATATATCAGAAGAAAATACACTACATTCTAAAAGTAATTACCTGGGTACAATGTACACTATTTGGGTAATAATTACACTGAAAGCCTAGACTTCACAACAACTCACCATATCCATTCAGAAAAATTGAATTTGTACTCCCTAAATTTATACAATTTTGTAAAATAATTAAATCAAAGTGAAAGTAATTAATTATGAATGTATTATACTTATATATTTTTTCTATATTTAGGGATATTGCCCCAAATAAATATGCATTACTTTACAAGTGACTTTATAATTTCTCAAACCAGAAAAAATTATTTAATTTATTCATTAAATTTCAAGAGTCAGTTTATTTATTGAAATTTCATAAAATATGTGTAAGTTTCAAATCTTTGGGACTTTACAGAGCAAGAACTCTGACTCATTTAACATTTTCCTGTGCAAACACATGCAAATAAAAATTTTATTTGGATATAACCAAAAAGTGCTTATTTGAAGATCCTATGCTCAATTTGTTAATGATGGGCTACAATTTAGCAGATATTTGAATTGATACACACTTGAAACACAAGGAGACTATGAACTAGAGCAAAATGAAAGCCGATGTAGATTATAGCTGATGTCACTCAAGAGGTTTACCCAGCCATTTTCAACAGTAGATACAGATTTAAAGATTGATTGTTTTCTCATTTAAGAGTGATGCTATTACCACCTATACGTCTCTTTTATTTCTTTCTGTAAAATCTTTTAACATCATAGATTACTCAAAAACAAATTTGATATTCTTGATTTCAAAAGCACTTTTTGTCACTCACAAGACACAATTTCACCCCCATATTTACGTTAAGTTCCCTCTAAAAGTACTCCTATTAACTTTAAAACTTATTTCCATGAGCGCACATACGTAGTCCCCAGATATATATTTTTTTCTAAAGATCTTACAGTTAACATGAGGCAGGTGATAAAATCACTATCAAATTAAATTTGGGTGATCTACTCATTTTCAGCATAGAGTTATATTCTAAAACCCTATGTTAGCAAAACTTACATAGCCAGTCAAATCCTTGCCTTTTAAATTTAGAAACAAAAGAATGTCCAAAGCAATGGATGGCATTTTACCATGTGATTCTTAGTAATTAATTTGTTACGAGCCCCCATAAATAAAATAAATGCTGAATGATACACTGACTTCTGTTGTTGAAAGCATTCCCCCTCACTACTGCCTCTCTGCTCCTGACATTATTTCTTGGTTATTGGTTGACAGTTCAGTGCCTTGAGTGTTGCTCTCGCTGTAGGGTTAGCAGAATAATTGACAAACCACAGGGATCGGATCCCTGGATTAGGATGACCGGACTGTCAAAACAACCATGACAAACTCTCACATCAACTTCGACTGCAAGTCAAGACTGTGAGGGAAAAATTCACCTTGGCAGGACCAGATGGGAAGTCTTTAGTTTAAAATATTTCCCAGTACAAAGTATATTTCAGCAAGGAGCAGGAACAATATAATATAGTTTTTAAAGTTTAATTAATAGAGAAATACTTTGCTATGGACACAATTAATTAAGGTCTTTATTCTAAATAAATATCCTAGAGTCTTATTTCATTTACTGAACGTGTCTTTTGAATTTCATAAAATGTCTCTAACTTTTGTTAGAAGATTGACATATATCTGGGAGAATTGTATCTGAATTGATAGAATGTGTTTATGAAATACTATATTTGTAGTTACTATGCATGTACACAAAGGGAAGTGTGTTAAAAATCCATTTTTATGCTTTATGTATAATTTTGTTTTAAAATATCTTGTATGGCAAACCCCTCAGGTCCCCTCCCACTCTGGGAGCTTTTCTGTCCTCTCAATGAATCCTACTTAAAAAAAAAAATCTTGTAAACTTTAAACCAAATTGATGCACTATGTAACTCATATGAATAAGCAGCATGCCACAAGTTGTGATTACCAATTATAGGGGCATATACATTCCCATCTTAAGGAACACAGTTGAAAAATATTTCAAAAACTCTAAATTTGCTACATTAAACATTGTCTCTAGACTTTCAGATTTTTATCATAGATCTTTGAAATGACAGCTCAAGTGACATCTATTTATAATGCAGGCATATTCTCTGTATGAAAACATAGATTGCAAACCGTTAAGGGGAAATTAAAATGCAAATACAAAAAAGGGTTATTTACTTAGTTCTGTGCCAGCTAACACATGGGATATGGACACCTAGGATTAGAAAGATCCAATTATTTTTAAAATATAAAACTTAAAGAACTTATGCATGCACCACTTGGGTCTTGGAATATGATCAAAATAGTTTTGGAATAGTTAATCAGTATTTTTCCATCAGAGTCAAATTTTTCACAACATTAAAAAGAAACAGCAAGAAGCAGGAATGAATATTATTTACTGACAGACACTTCAGCTTAAAAAATACTGAAATGCTCTAAAACAAGGATTGAAATAAAATAGCATTAAAATATCAATTTTTATCTTACAAAACTGACATTTTTTAACGTTTCATTAACATTTGTGAATTAAAAAGACACAAAGTGTTGTGTGCCCTACCAAATTCAGTCTTATTTTTCTATCACTGTGTGTCAAAATATCATTCTAGAAAAACAACTGCAAATACACTCATATTTTTATTCATATTTTGCTTGTTTAAAAAATGTAACAACAACAACTTGGGTCTAGAGTTGAAAGGAATAAGCCAAGTCGGGTATTCTAAAGGATAAGCAAGTTTTCAGAAAACTTGCTACTATGGGATGATAAATGCCAATTAAAACAAAAACAAACAAACAAAACCATAAGCAATTGGGAGCATTGTTTCACATGTTAGAGTATCCCGCAGTCTTCTATACTTCAAAGTGATCTTGTCCAGTGTTAGTCAAAATTATTGAATGTAAATAAATTTGAACTTAATGATGTCACCGTGAATTGGGCAGAGCAGTTATTAATGTCATTGCTTTGAGGTAGGAAAATCGAGAGGTTAAATTACATCTCTATGTCACAGAGTCAGAATTTGAACCCAATTTGATTAACATATGCAGCTCCCTTTCCTAGAACATAATTATAGAATGTTCCCCCATGCCAGAAAGAGGAAGTCAAGTTCTTTAATATTGTTGATCTTCATTATACAGGTATTGCTTTTGTTTTATATATGAAGGGGACCCCCCAAAAGAATCATTTATTTAAAAATTATGTATTTATTCTCACATGTTTAAACTTCAGTTACCTTCAAAGTACTCTCCATTTGAGGTAATACACCTATCGAAATGCTTTTTCCACCACCCAAAAGTTTTTTTTCCACTGTATAGTAGATTTCTTTTTGTCTTTTTTTATTTTAATTTTTTATTCATAATTAGGTATTTGCAGCAAATTGGATGGATTTGGAGTCGATCATACTCAGTGCTTTATCACAGAAACAAAGAACTGAGTTCCATATGTTCTTTTTCCACTGCTCAAAAGTTTTCTTTCCACTGTATAATAGATTTCTTTTTGTCTTTTTTTAAATTTTTATTTTTTATTTTAAAGATGTGGGGTACAATTCAGGATTAGCAATTTGCAGCAAATTGGATGAATTTGGAGTCGATCATACTCAGTGATTTATCACAGAAACAAAGAACTGAGTTCCATATGTTCTCACTCATAAGGTGACCTTGAACAATTACAATGCTATAAGAAAGTGATTGGCAGTAGTGGAAAACTGTCAGGGGAGGTGGGGTGGGACTGGCAGTTGAGGGGAACTGCTAGGGGAGGGAGGGGCATACCTCATCAACAAGGGTACCTGCATGATCAATGTTTGTATACCTAACCCTGAATTGTACCCCACATCTTTATAATAAATAAATACATTTTTAAAAAGAAGCTAAGATTTAATCATAATATAAAACCTGACACAATTATGATTTAAAAAATAAAAAAAAAAAGATGTGGGGTACAATTCAGGATTAGATATACAAATGGTCATTCTACAGGTAAAGTTTGGGCCTAACTTTGGTCCCCCCTTCAGCTGGTTTGAGATCAGGTACACTTATTGATGAAGTGTTCTCTCCTCCGCCCCTCCCCTGGCAGTGTCCTGCTACTGCCAATCCCTTTCTTACAGTATTATGATGATAATTGTTCAGGATGAGAGTGAGAACAAGTGGTACTCAGTTCTTTGTTTCTGTGATAGATCACTGAGTATGATAGACTCTAAATTCATCCAAGTTGCTGCAAAGTTCATAATTTTGTCCTTTTTTATGGCTGTGTAATATTCCATCATGTATATGTACCACATTTTTCTAATTCACTCTACTTTTGATGAGCAGCACAGTTGGTTCCATGTTTTTGCTATTGTGAATAGTGCTGCAATAAACATGCGGGTGCAAGTATCTTTTTTGTAGAATGATTTGAGTTCCTCTGGGTATATTCCCAGAAGGGGGATTGCTGGGTCATATGGAAGGTCAATTTTTAGATCTTTTAGGGTTTGCCACAGAGTTTCCCACAGAGGTTATACTTCCCACCAACAGTGTAGAAGTGTTCCTTTTTCCCCACATCCTCTCCAGCATCTGTTGTTTTTGAGTTATTGATGATGGCCATCCTGACTAGAGTTAGGTGGTATCTCAGTGTGGTTTTAATTTGCATTACTTTAACGATTAGTGAGATTGAGAATTTTATCATTTATCTGTTGCCTGCTTATATGTCTTCTTTTGAGAAGTATCTATTCATATCTTTTGCCCACTTTTTAATAGAGCTGTTTTTTTTTTTCTTTTCTGTACATTTGAGTTCCTTGTAGATTCTAGATGTTAGGCCTTTGTCAGATATACAGATGGCAAATATTTTTTCTTGGTCTGTGTGCTGTCTCCCAGCTCTCTTGATTGTTTCTTTGACTTTGCAGAAGTTTGTCAGTTTGATGAGGTCCTACTTGTCTATCTTATCTCTTATGGCATGGGCATTTGGGGTTTTGATCAGAAATTGATTGCCAATTCCAATTACCATCAGGGTGTCTCCTGCATTTTCCAAGGTTCTTATAGTTTGAGGTTTTACATTTAGGTTTTTGATCCATTTAGAGTTGATTTTTGTGACAGGTAAGGGTCTTGTTTTAATCTTCTGCATGTGATCAGCCAAAAATATCACTGCATTATTAATGAAACTGTTAGAACAATCTTTGATTTGGAAGTAACCATGATAACTCACATTTTTTCTCAATTATTATTTTGAGAAGAAAACAAAAGTCTTCCTAATAAATTTTTCTTCCCTCCATTATGTCTAAACTACCTCCTTCTTTCTTTCCCCTTCCTCCCTCCTTGCCTGCTTTCAACAGCACTTAGGATGCAAGCAGAGACTTCCAATCAGAAAGTTCTTCATGCTTTCCAGAACACACAAAGGAGCAGCTGGTTGCTTGCCTCTCTCTCTGCCTCCTCCTCTACCATCTTCATCACACTGTAATTCAACTGTCTTCTTTTTTACACTCTCCACGCCCAGCCATGAGCTATTTGAGAACAGGTGCCATTCCTTTGTTTTCAAATCCTTAATCATTCCTGGTGTGGTATCATGCACATAGTGGGCAGGTAATATTTTTGAGTGAATGAATTTTAGTTTTCCTTTTTCCTCCTAGTATAATTACAGTTTTATCAGAAGATGAAAATAGTGTCCTAGAGCTGTTGCATATTCTCTTTTCCCTTAATGTACTGGTTACTGTTGCTTCAAATCCAAAAATAGAAAGAAAGGAAATCTCAAATGGTGCTGATTATTTTCTTGCAGTTTTCTGCTAAAAGAATGGGGTGGAGGGAAACAATTGAATCAAGGGTTGAAAATTCCCAAAAGAAAGGTAATTATATTGGGTGGACAAAACACTAAATAACCACACATGAAAAGAAGACTACCCAAGGATTTTATGTACTTTTCCATCGTTTAGAATTAATCAATATTTATCAGTGTCTACTGTGTTACCAGAACTGGGAGAAAACAATAAGGGAAGTAAGAAACATGAATTATTTCATTAAATAATAAATAATGTGATTTTATTGAGTATTTTAAAATGGGAGTAGCAATACTTAAAACAATATTTTATGCAAATAACAAGATTTTATGAAGAGTACTTTCAAATGAATATTTCAGTTTTTCTTCAAACTACCCTCTATCCCCCTATCTTCAAGAAAAATACAGTAGACTATTCCACCTCCATTTTGTGAAATTATATATCAGCCCTACAGTACAGAATTATGTGTTTGGTTTTTTATTGTCAGCATTAAGATGTTTATCTTCTGCTTTTACACTAGTCAAGCTTAAGAGAATCATATTTAGTCAAAGAAAAGTCTGTTAGTTTAATAGACTGCATAATAAGAGAATAATCAAAGACTGGATAAAAGCTCAAGTTAGATTAATTAAATGAGGCTAATTTAAAAAGCTAGATTGATTGAGCACAATGCAAGTTACCTTTCTCTGCCTTTTTGGGAGACAGTGGAGAGATGGGAGGAATTAGGGGAGTGGGAATGAATGTGCATGTGTGATAACAACAACAATGGCTTAAAGAGAATGTTAGAATTTTGAAGCCCCTACCTATTGGTAAAACTAAGTTTTCGTGATCCTTAACTCAATGGGGCAAGCACAGTTCAGAAGAATTCAATCTATAAAGGAGTACTTTTTTTTTTTTTTGGTCAGAGTCTCACTCTGTTGCCCAGGCTAGAGTGCAGTACCACAATCACAGCTCGCTGTGACGGGCAGCTCCTGGGCTCAGGCGATCCTTCTGCCTCAACCTCCTAGGTAGCTGGAACTACAGGCGCATGCTACCATGCTTGGCTTATTTTTTTTTAATTTATGTAGAGATGAGGTCTCACTATGTTGCCAAGCATGGTCTCGAACTCTTGAACTCAAGCAATCATCTCAATTTGGCCTTCCAAAGTGCTGGGATTGCAGGCGTGAGCCACCGTGCCCCAGCCTAAGGAGTGCATTTATTATCAGTATCCTGAAAGTACATTGGTAATGTACAGGATAATGACTCTTGGTATGAAATTAAGACTATCTTAACAAAAGGATATATTGTAGTAACTAAGTTAGAATTTTGTAGAATATATAAATAGGTGTCACTCTAGTTTTCTAAATAAAAGCAATAAAATGCACTCAAAAGAAAATTAAGTAGTTATATTCACAAATAATGTTGTTTTAAATATTGTTGGTTCTGTATACTTGTATTATGTTAGTGATATTGCTGGTCCTTTACATTTCTCTGTTGACATTCTCAAGTTGCCATAGCTCCTGATAATGGGGAAAGTGGTTTGGTTTCTGCCTCTAGAATTTCATAAAGTGCTTATGACTTCTCTGCAAAATAAGAGTTATTTCTGGTTTTATTGAATCCTAAGTGATTTATCTATCTATAATACTTGTACTCACCCCCTATTCCCTACTTTCACAAAAGGCAATTTAATATTCTGAATGCCTTTAGGTAGTGGTTAATTCCAAAGGAGCAGTTACAGAAGCCACTTCTCATAATTGGCAGTTTCTGAAATCTGTGTCAATTTCTGAAATCTGCTTCTTGAGAACTCCTGAAGTACTACCTTGTTTTGATTGATTTCTTTGTTGCAGTTCTAGTTTTCCCCTTGATATTTGTATGCCTTTGCCTGTCCGGTCTTGGTAGGATGTAATCCTGAAAATCCCCCACTTCATTTTTTCAGACCTTGAAATTCCACTTGTCATCTTTGCTACAAAACCAGTTTGAGGGAAAGACTAAAAATAAATTAATCTGTAGAACCAGGAGTTTGACGAAAAGAAGTGTAGATTACAGGTGGTAAAATCCCCAGTGGTGTGACTAGCTTTCTTCTTGTGTTTTCTAAAGTGTTTCATTGTACAGTGGAGAGAAGTTAAAAAGAAGTTTTATAGTATTTTCCTTGGTCGGGCTCAGTGGCTCAGCCTGTAATTCCAATACTCGGGGAGGCCGAGGTGAGTGGATTGCCTGAGCCCGTGGGTTTGAGACCCACCTGGGCAACTTGATAAGACTTCGTCTCTACAATAAATCAAGAAAAAAAAATTAGCCGGGTGTGGTAGCGCATGCCTGTAGTTCCAGCTACTTGGAAGGCTGAGGTGGAAGGGTCACCAGAGCCTAGCAGGTTGAGGCTGTGGTTGCCGGGAGCATGCCACTGCACTCCAGTCTGGGCTACAGAGTGAAACTCCAACTCAAAAAACAAACAAACAAGTGTTTTCCTTTGTAATATTTTCATTAAGAATAATATTAATAGATGATCCAAATGAAAATAATTAAGAAGGGAATATAATACTTTTCCCTCATTTGTTCTCACATGATCCATTTTAATTAACTAGAAAAACTGGGAAACAGATAAGGGTAATAAATGTGCTTGTTCTCATGGTTGCATTGGCAAGAGGTTTATAATACAACTCATCTAACTTCCAGTACAGGACTCTCTCCACTAGAACATGCTGTTAGTCCTCACTATTTTCAAGAACACTCTCTGACTAAACAACATCACGTCCTTACATCAACATAGTGTTCAAATTCTGTGCAGAATTATGACCGTTGGAGAAAACTGTGTGCTAGCATAGTACATACTGTATTATAGTATTTTGTGAATTATTTCTTAAAGTTGATATAATATATGCAGTAAAAGCAAACATTCATGCTTTTTCAAGCATGACATTTTTAATCATAACATTTTGATTAGAAAAAAACAAAGTGGACTAGCATAGTCAAAGCAGAGTGGCCAAACTTCCCAGGAAGGATAGTCAGAGGACTTGAGATGCTGCTTATGTGTAACGTTCATTTGGAGGAATACATATATTAAAGAAGTGACCTTGGAAAGTGTTTTAATGCGCTTTTTTAGTTATAAAAAGGAAAATGTTTTATAAAACACAAACTGACAATTCTTTACTGAGTGAATCTTAATAGTTGGAGTGGAGCCGGGCTCGGTGGCTCAGCCTGTAATCCCGCGCTTTGAGAGGCTGAGGTGAGTGGATTGCCTGAGCCCGCGGGTTCGAGACCCGCCTGGGCAACTTGGCGAGACCTCATCTCTACAATAAATCAAAAAATTAGCCGGGCGTGGTAGCGCGCGCCTGTAGTTCCAGCCACTTGGAAGGCTGAGGCGGAAGGATCGCCGGAGTCCAGCAGGTCGAGGCTGCGGTGGCTGGGAGCGGCCACTGCACTCCAGTCTGGGCGACAGAGTGAGACTCCAACTCAAAAAATAAAAATAAAA
>CAUYQG010110094.1:0-15961 GCA_963574415.1 Tarsius wallacei | reverse complement strand
TTTATCTTGATGCTCTATCTAGGGTTGTGAGTAGTGTACTAAAGTCCTCAGCTATGATGTTGTTAGAGTCAATATCTTTTAAAATTTTGCCTAGAATCTGCTTTATGAAAGTTGGTGCTCCTATATTGGGTGCATATATGTCTAGGATGGATAGTTCTTGTTGATGAATTGATCTTTTATCATTATGTAGTAACTTTCTGTTTTTTTTTAATTTTTGAGGGCTTAAAGGGTATTTTGTCACATTAAGATCACAACTCTTGCTTTCTTTTGTTTTCTGTTGCTTGAAATTGGTTTTCCATCCTCTTACTTCGGGTCTGGGTGTGTCCTTTCTGGTGAGATGCAGGCTCGTCTCTGTGAGATTTGGGATTCTATTGATAGGTGATATTAACTCAAGAACTACTCATGAAACTGGCTGAAACTTTCTTAGAACTGTGCTGCAACCTACAACTCTTTCTACATTATCTTCCTTCCTCTCTCCTTCACAGATGTCACACCCGCATTGTAGTATTAAGACTTCCCTAGACTCAGTCCCTTTTTTTTACTCTTTTGAGGTGTTTCTTCAAAAAATCATCTTATCTTGATATCTGCTTCTCATAGGTCTGAATGAATACAAAATGTGTTATCAGTGATCCAAGAAGACAGACAACAATAATGGTGTTTGGAATTGTCTCATTCACCACCTGAAAGGAAAACAAGATGGAACACCAAACTGATTAAATGTATCCATTAAAAGAGAATGCCACTGCAGGCACTGGACTATATGAGTAGGATGATGCTATGACGCCTTTGCACTATTTCAACCACAAGAAACTTGACCAAAAGAAACCCAGAATTATCTTTTGAAGGCGGGGTCCTTGTAGTACAGGCTTTCCTCACTAGGTAAGTGTTCTAGGAACACATCGGCATCAGAGTGTCAGTCAGCGTTGTTGTGAGAGTCTGCATTCAGCTTCAATAAATTTTCTTTCTTTTTTTTTTTCCTTTTTTTAATTGGAGATTCTTTCAACGCATTTTCCATTTCATGATGGGTGATATACAAGGGCACCTGCCCTCAATGCACTGAGTGTTCAGCAGTTTTTGAGCAAAAAGAGCATGACACCCATGCCTTACTCTTCCTACTACCTGATCTTGCCCCAAGCAACTTGTTTATATTTCCTTGGATGAAAAAATTCCTCAAAGGAAAACTTTTTGCTCATGTGGAAGAGGTGAAACAAAAAAACAAAAAATAGCAGAAGCACTAAAAGGCATCAAATTGATGAATTAAGAAACTGTTATTGAGCAGTAAAAAGTGTCTCAATAGGTGTATTGTATCAAATACAGAGTACTTTGAAGGCGACTAAAGTTTAAACATGTAAGAACAAATACGCAATTTTTATAAATGTATTCCATTTTGGGGGGGTCCCCCTTCATAAATTATACAGTGAATACGAAGCAGAAATTAGATAGCACATACTGCAAAAGTAACCCTAGAGTTGATTTTGAGGATGCTTGACCAAGAGGAATAAAATATAAGATTGTATTAGCAGAAATTCATTGATTTTGAGATAATGTCTCAGGACATGAAATTTAATTTACTGGCAAGAAACCTAGAGGATGAGGCAAGGTTGCTTCTAGGATGGCTCTTAGAAACCCGGAGGAAGCAATAGCCAAAGCTGAATCCCTGGAATTACAATATTCTCTGGGATGACTAACAAGTCACTTGGTGGCAAGTCAACTGCACTTGACCCTTTCCATCTTTTAAGAGCTAATAGTTTATTGATGCAGGGACAAAGACATATTCTGGGTATGAATTTGTCTGTTCCACTCTTACAAGCTCAACTAGCACCACTATTTATGTAGATACAGAATTCTTGATCCACAGGTAATAAATTTTACACAGTGCAGTATAGAACTAGGAATGCACTTCCCAATAAAAGAGGTGCAACAACAAACTCATGGCCAACCTGAGTGATACCCCATCCCATACCATCCAGAAGCAGCTGGTCTCAAAGACCACTAGAATGGTTTACTAAAGATATAGCTGAAAAACTAGTTTGGAGAAAGCACTTTGAAAGATTTGGGTGTCATTGTCTGGGATGAAAAAACTAGTTTGGAGAAAGCACTTTGAAAGATTTGAGTGTCATTGTCTGGGGTGAAATATATTCATTAAATTGAAGTCATCTGTATGGTGCTGTGTCCCCAAAAGACAGATTACATGTATTCAGGAGCCAAAGAATAAAAGGAAAAATGGCTCCACTGGCCAACACTCCTAATGATCAACTGAAAGATCTTGGGCTTCTCATCCTTACACCTCTGGGATCTGCATGGTTGGAGGTCCTAGTCACCAAAAGCAAGGGACGGAGAAAAGGTATCTTTGAAGTACATGCTAAGGCTGCCACCAGTAAACTTGAAACTCCTTATATACAGGCACCAACAAGCAAATTTTCTCTTTTTCTTTTCTAGCCCTCTTCAATTTATATTCTTAAGCATCTCTTGCACATCTACTCTTGGCATTTGCTTCTTGGGGGATATGAGCTAAAACACTGCTTGAGAGAAACCAAAATAACATTGTGTTTGTAAAACACAGTAAGGACAAGTATGGTGTCAGATTAGACACGGATGCAAATAGGACACAGTTCACTGGGCCATGTAAGGTCTTATATTATAGATTTTGATTTTTACCTAAAGAAGCATGAGAAACCCCTTCAGTTCTCTATGAATTTCTTACGGAAAAAAATATCTCACTACAAGGAAACACTGTAGTGAGATGTTTACTTGAAACATTAACATCAACAACAAACAGGCAGAGAACAAAATAAAAGGTACAATACCATTCACAACAGCCACACCCCCACACACACACACACACACACAAACCCCTAAATACCTCTACATATTTCTAACCAGAGAAGTGAAAGACCTTTACAATGAAAACTACAAAACACTGCTCAAAGAAATCCAAGAAGACACAAACAAATGGAAAAATTTATCATGCTTGTGGATAGGAAGAATCAACATTGTTAAGATGTGCATCCTACCAAAGGCAATATACAGATTCAACGCAATATCCATTAAATTACCAACATTATTCTTCCCAGACCTGGAAACAACAGAAATACAGATTTATATGGAAACATAAACAAACATGAATAGTCAAAGAAAGAAAGGTATTACATTTCCAGACTTTAAACTTTACTATAAGACTACAATAATTAAAACAGCCTGGTATTGGTACAAGATCAGGCATTTGAACCAGTGGAACAGGACAGGGATTCTAGAAGCAAAATCTCAATTTCTCAACCAACACAAAACCTTCATGAAAAACCACTAAGGAAAGAAGAACTTATTCAACAAATGACTCTGAGAAAAATGGTTGCCCATATGAAGAAGATTGAAACAGTACCCTGCTACCTATCACCATATACAAAAATAAACTCTAAATGAATCAAAGATCTAAATGCAAAACCTCAAACTGTAAGAATCTTAGAAAATGCAGGATGTGGTCAATCTTAGAGTATGTGGCATGTGGTGATGACTAGAATGCATTTTCCAGGGTTGTTGGGTGGAGTGTTCTGTAGGTATCAATTAAGTTCATTTGGTCAAGTGTCATGTTGAGGTTTTGGACCTCCTTGTTGATTTTTTGTCTCGATGATCTGTCTAGGGTTGTGAGTGGGGTATTTATGACCCCAGCTATAAGTGTGTTAGAGTCAGTATCTTTTTTGAGTTTACTTAGAAGCTGCTTTATGAAAGTTGGTGCTTCTATGTTGGGTGCATATATGTTTAGGATGGATAGTTCTTGTTGATGAATTGACATTTTGTCATTATGCTGTGACATTCCATATCATTTCATAAGTTTTGAGGGCTTAAAGGGTATTTTGTCTGATATTAGGATCACAACTCTTGCTTTTTGTGTTCTGTTCACATGCAAATTGGTTTTCCATCCTCTTAATTTGAGTCTGTGAGTGTTCTTTCTGGTGAGATGAGTTTCTTGGAGACAACGTATAGTTGCATCATGATATTTTATCCAGTTTGTCATTCTATGTCTTTTCAGTGATGCATTCAGTCCATTCACATTCAGGCTAATTACTGAGATGTGAGAGTTTATCCCTGTCATGAGGTTCTTATAGAAGTTGTTGTTGTTGTTGCTTTTTATTTGTTTATTTGGTAGTTATCTTTCTTTTAATTTTTGGGTTGATTTATGTGAGTTTTCATTCTTTTTTCTGCATTTTTGGGAGAGGCATTGTCATTTTTTTTCCTTCTGTGTTTAATACTTTCTTAATTGTATCTTGTATAGCTGATCTGGAGGCAGCATAAACTCTTAGGGATTGAATGTCTGGGGAGGATTTTAATTCTCCATTGCTGATGAAACTTATCTTAGCTGGGAAGGTAATTCTAGGTTGAAATTGTTCATCTTTGAGAACTTTGAAGATTGGACTCCAAAATCTCCTACCCTGAAGGGTTCCTGTAGACAAGTCTGCTACTATTCTAATTGGTCTTACCCTGCAAGTAGTCTGATCTTTCTCTCTTGCTGCCTTTAGGAATTTTTTATTTTATACTTATTTTGTGTAAGCAAATTACTATGTGTCTAGGAGTTGGCTTTCTCATTTTTTGTCTTGCAGGGGTTCTCTGAATCTCTTGTATTTGAATGGTTGTGTCTCTGATGAGACGAGGGAAATTTTCTTGGATAATTTCATGGAACCACATCCTCAGCCATAAATCGAGAATAAACAAATTTTATGATATTGAAATAATGCCATGCACCTCCTTAGACCACAACACCAACAAAGTTCCCCTAAAGCCCACAAAGATACTGACACAAATCAGCATGATGCCAAACAACTTCTGGGTCAACACAGAAATCAAAACAGAAATTAAAAGATTCCTGAAAACAAACCCTAAGGGCCCATACCATAAGAAATAAGATAGATAAGTGGGACCTCATCAAACTTACAAACTTCTGCAAAGAAAAAGAAACCATCAAGAGAGAAGGAAGACAGACCACAGAATAGGAAAAAATATTTGCCAACTGTATATCTGACAATGGCTAATATTTAGGATCTACAAGGAACTCAAATGTGCTGAAAAGAAAAAAAAAAAAGGCCCCATTAAAAAGTGGGCAAAAGACATGAATAGATAAAAGAAGATATACAAGCAGCCAAAGACACATGAAAAAGTGCTCAGTCTCACTCATCATCAGAGAAATGCAAATCAAAACCACATCGAGATACCACCTAACCCCAGTAAAAATGGCCATCATTAATAAAACAAACAACAACAGATGATGGCAAGGATGTGGAGAAAAATGAACGGTTCTACACTGCTGGTGGGAATGCAAACCAGTGCAACCTCTTTGGAAGACAGTGTGGCGATTTCTGAAAGAATAAGAAATTGACCTTCCATATGACCCAGCAATTCCCCTAATGGGAATATACCTGAATGAACTCAAATCATTCTACAAAAAGATACCTACACATGCATGTTTGTTGCAGCTCTATTCACAATAGCAAAAACAAGGAACCAACCATACTGCCCATCAAAACTGGACTGAATTAAAAAAATGTGGTATATATACACAGTGGAATATTATGTAGCCATAAAGAAGGACAAATATATGGACTTTGCAGCAACCTGGATGGATTTAGAGTCTGTCATACTCAGTGATCTATCACAGAAACAAAGAAAAGAGTACCATATGTCCTCACTCATAAGTGTACCTTGAACAATTTTTATAATACTATAATAAAGCAATTGGCAGTACTGGGAAACTGCCAGGGAGTGGGTGGGATTGACAGTTGAATGAACTGTCAGGGGAGGGAGGGGCAAACCTCATCAACAAGGGTACCCGCATAATTATTTGTATACTGAACCCTGAATTGTACCCCACGTTTTTACAATAAAAAATAAAATAAAATGGGCAAAAGAGAGGAAGAGACATTTCACTGAAGAGAATATGCAGATGACAAGTAGGCAAATAAACATATTCAGGTTTGCACAGTGGAAAAAAATTAAGAAATATCTTAACAAGGTCTCTGGGATGCCATGAAATCAGTACTCAGAGGGGAATTTGTATTTCTATGAACACACATGAAGAAAATGGAAAGATCAAAAATTAAAAGCCTAACAAATCACCTAAGGAAGTTGGAAAAGCAAAACCACCAAAGCCCTTACTTCTGCAGAAGAATCCAGAGCTCCAAAACAAAAGCCCAAATTCAGGACATAGAAGACAAAAATATAACAGAAAAACTCAATGAAATAAAATGCTGTTTCTTTGAAAGAATAAACAAGATTGATGGATCACTAGTTAGAATAACCAAGAAAAAGAGAAAGAAAGTCCAAATAAATACAATCAGAAATGCAAAAGATCAAGTTACAACTGACTCCGAAGAAATACTAAAGATTATCAGACATTATTAAGTACAATTGTATAAAAACAAACTTGATAACCTAAATAAAAGGGAGGACTTTCTGACATCACACAAACTCCTCAGGTAGAAACAAGAAGAAATTGTTTCCCTCAATAGACCAATAACAATCCAGGAAATCAACTATATCATAAGAAAACTACCTAGAAAAAAAAAAAAAGCCCTGGACCAGATGCTTTCCAGCAGAATCCTACAAAACATAGAAGGAAGAGCTGATACCAATCCTACTAAAAGTATTACAGGCAGTCGAGAAAGATGGAACGCTCCCCAAATCATTTTATGAAGTTAACATCACATTGATACCCAAACCAGGTAAGAATATAATGAAGAAAGAGAACTACAGGCCAATATCCTTGATAAACATAGATGCTAAAATTCTCAACAAGATTCTAGTAAAATGGATCCAACAACACATCTCAAAAATCATCCACCATGACCAAGTAGGCTTCATCTCTGGCATGCAGGACTGAGTCAACATCCACAAGACCATAAATGTAATTAAATACAACAACCGATGCAAAAACAAAAACCACATGATTATATCATTAGATGTAGAAAAAGCTTTTGAAGAAATCCAGCAGCCCATGTTGATAAAAACCCTTGAACATCTAGGCATAGATCAACATACTTCAAAATAATAAGAGCCATCTGTGAGAAACTCACAGTCAACATAAAGCTAAACAGACAGAAATTAGAACCATTTCCTCTGAAAACCAAAATAAAATAAGGATGTCCACTCTCACCTCTTTTGTTCAACATAGTATTGGAAGTCCTAGCTGAGGCAATCAGACAAGAGAAGGAAATTAGAGGTATCCAAATAGGAAAAGAGGAAGTTAAGTTATTTCTTTTCAGATGACATGATTCTATACCTTGAAAACCCAAGAGAATCTGACAAAAACCTCCTTGCACTGATAAAGGACTTTGGCAAAGTCTCAGGGTATAAAATGAATGTACAAAAGACAGCCACATTCCTATACATCAACAACAAGCAAACAGAAACCCAAATAAAAGCACAATCCCATTCACAATAGCCACACACAAAAAAGAAATACCTTGGCATTTTCCTAACCAGAGAAGTCAAAGATCTTTGCAATTCAAACTACAAAACACTGCACAAAGAAATCAAAGATGACATAAACAAATGGAAAAATATTCCATGTTCACAGAGTGGAAGAATCAACATTGTTAAGATGTCCATCCTACCCAAAGCAATCTACATATTTAACACAATACCCATTAAATTACAAGCAGCATTCTTCTCAGACCTGGAATCAATACAGGAATTCATATGGAAACATAAATGACCATGAATAGCCAAAACAATCTTCAGGAAAAAAAAAAAAAAAAAAGAGCAGGTACTATCACACTCCCAGATCTTAAACTTTATTATAAAGCTACAATAATCAAAACAGCCTGGTACTAGTACAAGAACAAGCATATAGACCAGTGGAACAGGATAGAGATTCTAGAAGCAAAACTTCAATTTCTCAACCAGTTCATCTTCAACAAAGTCTCCATCGTCCACCACTGGAGAGAGAAGACTCTGTTCAGTAAATGGTGCTGGGAAAACTGGTTGACCACAGGCAGAAGATAAAAACAAGACCCCTACCTATCACCATATACAAAAATCAACTCCAAATGGTTCAAAGACCTAAATGTAAAACCTCAAACTATAAGAACCTTAGAAAATGCAGGAGATATCCTTATGGAAATTGAAACTGGCAATCAATTTCTGATCAAAACCCCAGACACCCATGCCATAAGAGGTAAGATAGACAAGTGGAATCTCATCAAACTGAAAAGCCAAAGAAACCATCAATAAAGCAGGGAGACAGCCCACAGGTTGGGAAAAGTATTGGCCAACTGTATATTTGACAAAGGCGTAACATCAGTACCTACAAAGAACTCAAACATGCCCCAAAAAAACCAAAACAAAACAAAAAACAAGCAGCCCCATTACAAAGGGGGCAAAAGATATGAAGAGATACTTCTCAAAAGAAGACATATGAACGTGAAAAAGTGCTCGGCCTCCCTAGTCATCAAAAAAATACAAATTAAAACCACACTGAAATACTACCTAATTGCAGTCAGGATGGCCAATAACTCAAAAAACAACAGATGCTGGAGAGGATGCAGGGATAAGGGAACACTTCTACACTGTTGGTGGGAGTGTAAACTAGTACAACCTCTGTTGAAAACAGTGTAGTGATTCCTAAAAGATATAAAAACTGACCTTCCATATAACCCTGCAATTCACTTACTAATTCACCCAGAGGAACTGAAGTAACTTTATGAAAAAGATGCTTGCACATGCATATTTATTGCAACATTATTCACAATAGCAAAAACATGAAACCAACCATGCTGCTCATCAAAAGAGGACTGGATTTTTTTTAAAGTGGTACATATACATGATGGTATATCATGCAGCCATAAAGAAGGACAAAATTATGGACTTTGAAGCAACTTGAATGGATCACAGAAACAAAGAAATGAGTACCACATGTTCTCACTCATAAGTGGATCTTGAACAATTATCATAATACTATAAGAAAGGGATTGGCAATAGTGGGAAACTGCCATTGGAGGAGGGATGGACTCGGCAGTAGAGGGAAACTGCCCGGGGGAAGGGAGGGCAGGGCATACCTCATCAACAAGAGTACCTACATAATGAACATTTGTATACCTAACCCTGACTTGTACCCCACTTCTTTAAAATTAAAAATTAAAAAAGTTAAGAAGTAAGAAAAAAAGAAAACGTTAAGTGACTACCTTACAGAAATTGGAGTAGGTAACCAATTCCTGATCAAAACCCCAGATGTCCTTGTCGTAAGAGATAAGATAGACAAGTTGGACCTTATTAAACTGAACAACTTCTGCAAAGCAAAAGAAACCATCAAGAGAGTGGGGAGGATAGCCCACAGAATAGGAAAAAATGTTTGTCAACTGTATATCTGACAAATCCAGGAACTACAAGGAACTCAAACGTGTCAGGTGAAAAAAAGCCCTATTAAAAAGTGAGCAAAAGACATGAACAGACACTTCTAAAAAGAAGATATACAGGCAGCCAACAGACCACATTAAAAAGTACTCAACCTCACTAATCATCAGAGAAATGCAAATCAAACCACATTGAGATACCACCTAACCCCAGCAAAAATGACCATCGTTAATAAAATAACAGATTCTGGTGAGGATGTGGAGTAAAGGGAATGCTTCTACACTGCTGGTGAGAATGCAAACTAGTTCAACCTCTATGAAAAACAGCATGGCAACATCTACAAGATATAGAAGTTGACATTCCTTATGACCCAACAACCCCCCTATTGGGAATAAACACAGAGGAACTCAAATCATTCTACAAGAAAGATACCTGCACACACATGTTTATCGCAGCACTATTCACAATAGCAAAAACATGGAACGAATCGTGCTGCACATTGAAACTGGACTGGACAAAAAAGAATGGAACACAGATACATGATGGAATATTACACAGTCACAAAGAAAGATACACACATGGACTTTTCAGCAACGTGGATGAAAAGAGCCTATAATATTCAGTGATCCTTCACAGAAACAAAGAGCTGGGTATCACATGTTCTCACTCATAAGTGGACACTAAGCATTAATCATAATACTATAAGAAAGGGATTAGCAGTAGTTGGATACTACCAGAGGAGGGAGGAAGAGGACACAACATCAATAAGGATAGCTGGTCTCAAACAAGATGAAGTGGGGACCAAAGGGAGGCCCAAATTTCACCTGTATGATGACCATTTCTATATCTAATCTTGATTTGTATCCCACATCTTTAAAATAAAAATTTTTTTTTAAACCCAAAATATTAACATTTTCATTTCAATAAAATTTCATATTTGTGTATTTTGTCTTCAACAATTTAGCTAGTGTTTCTACAGTGAACTACAGGGGAGTCCAGCCGACAAACAGAAGTCACTAAGCCTATGGATGATAAAAACAAGTCATAATCTTCAATAACAATTGGCACCAGTGAAAAGTCAGTTAAAGAGAGACTTTATAAAATTGATGTCAGTTGTTCTTGGCTGCAAGGATAAAAAAGAACCCTGAATACTTAAATAGAAAAAGAATATCCTTGAAATAATATCAACCAATTATTTATAGAATTAATGATAAGTCTGAAGACCCAATGTGGCAGCCATGAAAATATACTTTGGAGCCACTCAGATGTTCCCAGCAGACTACGCTTCCTCCAAGCTTCTTCCAACCAATGACTGAGCACAAGAAAAATCCTATTAAGGTCTTCCTTAAAGCACAGATAAACTCTGCCCAATGTAGGATTCACCGAATAAGCAACTTTTGCTGAGGGGTATCCCATTGACCAAAACAAATACTCTTGAAATATCCAATCCTGGCCGCCATCTCCTTTCATGTATGTCAGACCTGCATCACAGTTTGAAGACTCTTCTGACTTATTCCTGCTTCCTCCTCCTTCATTGGCTTCAGGTATTATCTTCTAATAAACGTCTTCCATGTCTAATCTCATCTGATGTCTGCTTCTTGGAGTTAACCAAGGTTTTTTAAAATAAACAGAAGCCAAGGAAGAATGACTAAGATACAACCCCAACATCAAGTTCGCCCCCACAGGAACAGCCAGACCAAACACTACTGGGAGCAACACTGTCACTGCTTTGCTCAATCTTGTCATCATGAACAGAGACTGTTGCTGCTGCTTGGTCCTTGCTAAGATTTTTCTTACTGCCTTCCCCATTCCAGTGAATAGTTTTTCAATTGTCTCTGCACTTCACATTACTCTCCCAAAATTTAAAATCCCAGGAAGTAGTGAATGATTGGCTGAGCCTGAATATGTGTCAGTCATGCCAATGAAAGAATAAGCAATATTGTACCTTAGATTATTCTAGGAGGCAATGTACTGAGTGTACTGCATCCCACAAATATTTCATGTGATGAGGAGCTAAACTAAATATGTACAGGGCTAGACATTTGAAAACAAAAATATTAACAACAAATGCACACCAGCAAACAAACAAAAATATTTTAAAATGTAGACCAAAATTTATAACGAATAGTGAATAAAAGCTTTCATTAGAACTTTAAAAGTAAAGCTAATTTTTTTTTAAAAGAACTTATTTTGACGCCTACTTAACAGAAAATAGGTTGTGCATTAAGTTCTCATTAGTGATTATTTATATGTGGTTATTCCAGTCAAATTTATATTCGCCCAATGTAATATTCTTCAATTAAACTTTTAAAACACAATAATAAAGCTGACCATTTCTGAAAACTATTCAAGATCTTTATTAATTTTTCTGTGTTTCCTCTGATTTTATATTCAAGTCATTTTGTTTTGAAATATCAGTCATATCATTATCCTTTTACTTTATTTTTAACTGGTTTAATTCTGCTAATAAAGAAGACAGTAGAGTGTTGTATGCTCTGATTCACATTGCCTGGAATTGAAGCCTAGCTCATCCACATGTGAGATAAGTTACAGAGGCAAGTTGCTAACCACTGTGTGAATTATTTTCTCCATCTAAAAATGGAGATAATTAAAGCACATGCATTTATTGTGGACTAAGTAATAAATTTTATGAGTGCCTAGAACATAACAAGTTTTCAATAAATGTTAACTGTTATCATATGCTTTATTTAATAATATTTTGTCTGAGATTTCAGAATATCTCCTACTTCCTTGGACTTTCTGAAGTCATGCATCAATTGCAAGTTATACAGTTTAAATTCATAATTCATTTACACTTTTAATAGTCTTTTTGGACACAGACAGATAGATGATAGATAGCATTTAGGTGTTTGTGTATGCACATTAGCACAAAATCTATGTAAATGTTGACAATTAATAGGTATAATCAGTGAGGATAAATGCTATGCTAAAAAGAATGACTGAGTGGGGACTAACCAAATAAGTGGTGGTTGAATTAGTGAATATTTGTATATTATGACTACACATGTATGTATTTCAATAGTGGATTTGTGAGAAACAGAATCACAGTTTCATAAAGGAGGAAGTAGTTGGTAGAACAGGTGGATTCCAGATCAAAGTTGTACTTTTAAAAAATTACTAATTTATTTTCCCTCTGTTACTAATTTGAAAATGGCTGTTCTAGAAATTAAAAACATTTTCTCCCTATTTTAGAGTTGGCAAAGACTCATAGAAATGACATTCATCCAGATAAACTTGACTTTACCATTATCATAACTGCTGTTGAAAAACAGCCTAGAAAATGTTTTGAAATATGAACGCTTTTTGTTGTTTTTTTTAGTGTCTCAGATAACTTGTTTCTTAATTTTCTATGATGCAATTTTGTCATTAGGAAGAAGTTAGGAGTTTTTCTCCCCCATTTCTCTTAAGATAAAAACTAAAATCCTTACTGCTTTGTACTGGGCAGGCTGGTCTCTCCACCCTCATCTCACAATCTGCTATTGTTTGCTTAATGCTGTCCAGCACAACAGCCTGCTAAAAATTTCTTCTTGTAGATCGTGCTGTCTCTTTCCATGGGGCCTTTGCATTGGCTATTCCCTCCACACAGATTATGTTTCCCTACTTCCACCTTTGCCTATTAACTTTTACTCATCATTAAAATCTTGGTTTACGTTTTAGGTTGCCAAAAAAGTCTTTTCTGATCATCAATTTTCCAGTGCTCTTGGAAACCTATGTTTCATTACCTCATGGCAATTCTTATTTATTGGTATGGTTTTCCATGAATATATTTTACTTTCCATAGATTATAAGAATCATAAATCAGAAAGAATGTCTTTATTATTTGTTGCTATAACCCAGTGCCTAGCAGAATTCTAGCCATATAGTAGGTGTTAACATATATCACATAAATAAAGAGATATTTGGCAAAATTAGCAATGAATAAGCTTCACTGAGTCAATTAGCCCATTTAAATGTTATGCAATCATATGTGGGTCTATTTTAACAGAAAATAATCAATTGTTTTTATTGAATTTATACCAGTGCCTTAGTCCTAAAATTGAGAACAATGAATATTCAAAAAGTTTAAACTTTTTTTCAAAGTTATTGAGCCAAAAAGAAGAAAAGCTAGGGTTTAAATTCAGTCTTTCTGCTTCCAATTCCAGGATTTAAACATTATACTGCATATTTTAACATTTATTCAAACAGCACCATTTAAAAAACACATGGTATATATACTACACATTATCCTAGGTACTGAGGATTCAGAGAAAAAAGAGAGACAGTTCCCAGTTGCTGCTCATAGAATGATGTTTACAACAAAGAATGCATTCACGGTATACAAATTAGTACTAAAATAAAAAATAATAGAATAGTTCTACCTCTAAATTTAACAGTCCCAGAAAAATAAGCATATGTACACCTACAAAACCATGTGTTATTTTCACAGAAAATCATAGAATGCCATTATATTTGTTTTTTTCAACAACCCTGTGAGCTGTTTGTATAATCTCATTTTCCCCACTTTTCAAATAAGAAACCTAAGATATTAGTAAGTTATTAAAATTAAGTATCCATTTAGATGATAGAGAAGTTGTGGTCAGGACCAGAACCCCCGCCCCTGGCATTAAGTGTCCTAGATTGGGCTTTTCTAAATAAATTCACTGCATGAAAGAAATATTTTAGGGTAATAAAATATTTAAGATTCTAGGCTGCTAAACAAAGGATAATTTTCTTATGATAAAAAATTGATAGTATAATCATATTCATCTTATATATTTTGCAATGATAAAGAATGCTCTTTTGAATGTCATAATATAGAAAATATATTGTTACTAGTGCATTTTTATAACAATATGACTGACTAATCATGGGTGTGTTGATGTTTTGCCAATTTCAGTGTACTGAGTATAAAGAGAAATTTGGGCATATGCTGAAGAATTCTTTGTCTTCTTGTAAATACATAGGTAATGTGGATATTTGTTTGTTTTTTTTAAATTTAAGTCTTAGACTAAGATAATGGGGACAACATGACATCTGGTCCAATTCATACTGTGTCTCATGCTTAAGTCTACTTCTGAGTCATCAGCAGGCTCTTCCACTTCTTTCTTGACTATTCAAATTCCACATATTTTCAATGTCTAGCTCAATTCCTCTCCCTTGGATTAATATTCAATGAAGTATGCTAAATTCCTTTGGGTCTATTCCAATGATTTTCAGTCTGTTTTAATCCAAGAAATAACAGACATTTGCATTCATAATCTACCCCCTAGGTATACCCATTTTATGATATCTCCACAATATTTTGCAGTAATATAAAGCAAATGGTTACACAACATTTTTGACATAGTATCCATTAGAGTATTTACAACATATGAATAAATATTAACAACCTTTAAAAATGGTCTAACATGAGAACCTGTAACATAATATCTAACTTACATAGTACTTTCCATATATCAGGAACTCTAAGCCAACTATTCTTCACAACAACTTGGTAAAGTAGGAATATTACCATCTCCATTTTACAGATGAGAAAATACAAATACAAATAAGTTAAATGATTTGTTCAAGAAAACATGACTAGTAAACTGCAAAACTAGAAATTGAATACATGCAGCCTAATCCAAAGCCCATTCCTTCACCAATAGTTTATTTTTAAGTTGTGTGCATTATTTCTAGATCTTACTAGTTACAACTGCAACTCTTTCTCATAAAAAACATAAAAGTTGAAATTTAGTGAAAAAATATGACTGTAAACATTTTGATACATGAAAAAGAAAATACAACTTTAGAGAACTTTTATGAAAAGCAAATTTCTTAGGTATGGCTTATAACTGATAAATTAAAAATGTAAACCCATCAAAATCACATTTTGTCAATTGATCATAAACTATTTTATATTGTTCCTTCACCTGTAGTTAGGAGCTAACAGGCTTACTTTTAAACTTACATTTTGAAAATTATTGTTTTCTATGTCTCAGTTTTCAACTGCAGCAAAATGGTGAAAAATATGAAGGCACAGCTTAACATTTATGCTACTTTCAGTTGCCCACAGCAACAAGGCAATTGTTTTGTGTGTAGTAAGTACTTAATTAGTAAAAATGTTCTGCATTACCTTGTAAACCCTACCCAAGAAGGCAGGTTTTCAAACTTGCCTGCACAATAAAATCGCCAAGAGGGCTGTTTAAAAACAAATATCAAGGCTTCATTCTCCCTGAAATTCTGATTTAATTTGCTGTGGGTAGGTGTGCTTCTCAGCTGACTCTAATGTGCAGTGTAGGCCGAGAACCACAGATATAGCAAGTCATTTCTTTCAGAGTACAGTAAATGATACTGGAGGAGGCCTTAACTCTGAATAGAAGGAAGGAGCAGCAGTAGAAAAAACATAAGGGGATGGAGAAAGTTAAGAAAAAAGCCACTCATTTGTTTCTGTCATCTTAAAATAACATCAATTATATGTATTCCTATGCATATGTATTATATGTATTCCTTTTTGCAATTATCTATTCCAAATATTTTCACATAGTATTAGATTGTATGCAATTCCATTTCCAAAATAGCCCTCCTCCCAAACCATAATTAAAGATACAAGATAATATTGGGAGTTTTTTTTTTTTTTTTG
>CAUYQG010110093.1:0-58993 GCA_963574415.1 Tarsius wallacei | reverse complement strand
TTGGGAGGCTGAGGTGAGTGGATTGCCTGAGCCCGCGGGTTCAAGACCCGCCTGGGCAAGCGAGACCTCATCTCTACAATAAATCAAAAAATTAGCCGGCCGTGGTAGCGCGCGCCTGTAGTTCCAGCTACTTGGAAGGCTGAGGCGGAAGGATCGCCGGAGCCCAGCTGGTCGAGCCTGCGGTGGCCGGGAGCGGCCACTGCACTCCAGTCTGGGTGACGGAGTGAGACTCCAACTCAAAAAAAAAAAGAACAAGCACTAGTCACCCAGAAAAGAAAGCTAATTAATTGCTCTTTACATAAAGGTCTTCAGCGTTCAAAGAACCCTTTAAACGTCAACTACAACTACACTGGAGTTTTTACTGTATCCCTCTTCCTTCCTTTCCCTCTGCACAGCTGCTTTCGTGTCATTTCTCATTCTGTTTCCCCTGCCTGACTCGCCTTCATCCTACACTGGAGAGTCACATGTGCATTCAGGTTCCTCACTACTCTGGAAGGTGGGTTTTATTATGCTTTTTGATAAAGCTTATGGCTAACAAATGGGCCGGGCACAGTGGCTCATGCCTGTAATCCCAGCACTTCTGGAGGTCAAGGCGGGAGGATTGCTTGAGCCCAGGAGTTCGAGACCAGTCTAGGCAACATATAGCAAGACCTCATCTCTACAAAAAAAGAAAAGAAAAATTAGCCGAGCATGATGGTGCACCCTGTAGTTCCAGCTACTGGGGAGGCAGAGGCAATCACCTGAGCCCAGAATGCTGAGGCTGTGGTGAGTCACTCATTAATTAATTGGCCCTCCCATGCGTAAGCCAGTTTAAGAGTCTCCTTAACAGGAGAGCCAGTGTAAGTGTCTCTCTAACAGACAGGCTTGATAACTTTTCAGGTGCTTTTTGGAATCAAATCTTTTATGTTCATAGAAAATCCAAGTTATAGAAAATTCTTTTGCCAATAAATACAATGACTGAAGGTGTCACCAATCTATAAAGTCACATAAACTCTATTTGGGTTGATAGAGATTATTAATCAAGAAATTTAACATTGAAGTATTTTAATCCCCTTAATAAGAACAATGGGAAACTGACGAACAATCTGTTCAGGATAACCACTCACAAGAATACCGGTAGGTCTATGAACTATAGAACTTTCTCAGTAAATAAAATCCTCATAACCTTTGCTCAAGTTTCAAATTCCTAAAACAGTTACAGAAAATAGTCTCATCTAAAAATGTCCTACCATTTTGCTTAATGACCACAAAATAAATAAAATATAATAGAAAGCTGGATAGTCTTCATCATATGTGAAATTCAATCTGAGTTCACTCACTTCTTTATAAAGAAGCGAGGAAAACATTCCACCCAATATAGGAAGTCCAGCTAAAATGAAAAGCTCTCTTTATTCTGTCAAATGTGTGTTGACTTGATCCACTGACCTTCCTTAAAATTAGATTAAACAGATACTATCCAAACTCAACAGAAACCTCCTAGACTCTATAGATCTGACCCTATACAAAGATTTTCTTTAAGTGGAACAGAGCACAAAATATAACCATGTTATTATCATATAATCAACAGGGAAAAGGTATCCAGTGTCTTTTATCACTCTAGCATTCAAATATTTTCCTCCTGGATGATTATTTGAATTTTATTTGTACAAAGGTAATATATGCTCTATGCAAAAAAGTATATACATGTATTTATATATGCTTTTATATTTTACCTATAAATAATAACTAAGAATTCAATCTCCACAATGCTCCTGGATTTATCTACATATATAATAACAAGGAATTTCATCTCCATAATATAAGCACTTTTTACGTATTGGTGTGTACTCTTTCCATTTTTTCTTGTGATATATTATTTTTAAAATAAAACTGATGTTCTCCTGCATACCCTATTTTATAACTTTTTTCATTTCACACACATTGTTTTCTCAAATTTACATCATTTTATATTCATTTTATAAACTTGCTTGACTCACTGAATGTAACATACACCAAGAGTTGTATTTTGTATTTTTAATGTATCTTTTTTTTTTTTTTTTTGAGTTGGAGTCTCACTCTGTCGCCCAGACTGGAGTGCAGTGGCCGCTCCCAGCCACCGCAGCCTCGACCTGCTGAGTTCCGGCGATCCTTCCGCCTCAGCCTTCCAAGTAGCTGGAACTACAGGCGTGCACTACCACGCCTGGCTAATTTTTTGATTTATTGTAGAGATGAGGTCTTGCCAAGTTGCTCAGGTGGGTCTCCACTCACCTCAGCCTCCCAAAGTGCAAGATTACAGGCTGAGCTACCAAACCTGGCTAAAATTATTTTTCAATTGAACCTATTAATCTACTTTTGGTGAAGTCATCTTTTATGCTTCAACTTATTTTAATAATAGTCTAGTCAGAACATATGTTGAAGTGTAGAATTCCTACAGCCACCTTCCCCTCTTTATATCTCCAATTAAAATATAAAATAGTAAGTAAACTATAAGTGATATATGTATTTTTGAGCTGTATTATTTAATGCATTTGCTGTGAACTTTAAACACTGGATAATACATGTGATGTCATCTGGTTGTATTTGTCTCTTTTGTGACATAATAAATGTGAACATTTGGGACTTTAAATGCTGAGGGTTAATACAACACTATTATCTTGAATGAAGTTTTCACTGTAGTGAAATATCTCAGTGTAAGTAGACTTTGGTCTTATTAGCATACTTTTTGAGAGGTGAAGGAACAAGGTCTCACTGTGGCTTTTGACTAAAATCAAAGTTTTAACATTGAAAATGGAAAGTCTTGATAGAAATCCTTTATCACCTTTAAAAACATTTTTTCCCCTAGATATTTTATGGTCCTCATTCAGGAGATGGCCTTAAAAGTTGATCAAGGGTTTCTAGGAGCTATTGTTGCACTGTTTACCCCAGCATCTGACCCGGAAGCTGAAAGAAGACGGGTAACATTTTTATCTCTTGGGAAAATATATAAAATTTAAACCAGCCTTTTGGGAACTCATTGAAGTAGAGAAAAAAATTAAAATAGAAATTCTTGATTTAATTTTTTTCAGACTAAGTTAATTCAGCAAGATATTGATGCTCTAAACACAGAATTAATGGAGACTTCCATGACCGACATGTCAATTCTAAGTTTCTTTGAACATTTCCATATTTCTCCTGTTAAGGTTTGTTATCATTATTATTTTGAACATTTAGTGTAATTATTGCAGAAATTTTTAAGTCTGTATAGATTTTAATGTGTTGTATCACTTATTTGGCATGAATTTTGTTTGATTAATTGAAATAATTAACGCAATTCTCTGTAACATATGTACAGCCATAATCCCCACAGAGAAACTGCTAGAGTGTGTTCTCTAGTCTTGAATTAATAACCCCTTTATTCAAGGAAGAAGCTGACAAAAGCATTTCTTAATTAAGCGTAGAAGTGCTTGCCAACATTTAATGTTTTGGTTGCACTTTGTAACTATTCTCACTGTCGAAACAGAAAGCTATAATGGGTGCCCTAACTAGAATGTGAAAACGCTGAAGTAGGTATTATACTGTTGATGTGGTGTTTTTCCCCCTTCCAAAATTTGATTGTAACTAAGGGAGTGGAAAATTGGATACCTTTCACTTGCCTGATTTTGTACTTTATGAACCTATTTTATTTCCCCTTTTGTTGTTCTTTTTAGCTTTTCTAGGAAAAGGTGACTGCTTAGTAAATTCACAGATGCTATCAAGCATAATGCTCTAAACTTGTGTAATGGCCAGATTTATAATTAACTAACTCTTGAAAATATTGATGATCCTTTACAGACTCAAAAACTGTTTACAGCACATTATTTTCAATGGAATTTTCTAGTCCATTCAGCTGAAATAAATGGGTTTATAAAATTGAATTATTTTAAATTGATGTATTAGTTTGGTGATATCAGACATATCCTTAGTGTCAGGTTTAAAATTGATACTGATTATATGATAGGTTGTACATAATTTATTTCTCATCATTAAGTGAAAATCATTTGTTTGTGGAATTGAACAATACCTTCAACAAATATTTATTGAATGCCTGTTATCCAAGTTGCTGTGGAGGTACAAAATGACTTCATGGCATTTATAATTGAGGATATTAAAGATTGATAATTTACCTATTCATGTTCTTAGGCACACTGGGAATTGTGCCGTGAAGTCAAATAACAAAGATCATGAACCACAATCACTTTCTTAATTATTATTGTTTTCTTAGGTGGCTTTGCCCTAGGGAAAGGCTAGGTGTCTGTCTACCTGTGCTTTCCTTTCCTGGGTCTTAGCACTCCCAGACTCTGCACACAGGCAGAAGTTCACATCAACAACCAGGCTCTCCTAATCTTGTCCCAAGTCTACTTTCCTTGAGCTATGTGTTGGTTAGGCAATAATCCTACACCATGAAAAAGGAGAGTGTTTGACACGTGCTGATTACCTCTTGTTCTATTGTACTAATGATGGTACGGCACAAAGAAGTGGCTACATGAGAAACTGAGCTGTAGGGTCTGTATGAGCTTATTACTCTTTTAAGTATTTGTTTGGCAACTTGCTAACGGTTGCCTTAATTGGCAAGCTGTTGTTATTTTTAATTTTTATGATGGCATAATTATAACATCCTTATTATTTGGTGTCACAAGTGATTTACCTTAATTGGATGAAAATAAGTGATTACCTATTATTTTGATAGGTAGATTACTTGTCTGTCAGTTGACATGTTTTTCTGCTTAAATTGATTTTAACAGCTGGGAGTGGTGGCTCATGTACTTTGGGAGGTCGAGGCGAGAGGATTGCCTGAGCCCATGGGTTCGAGACCAGCCTGGGCAACATGGTGACACCTTGTCTCTACAGTAAATCAAGAAAAATCAGCCAGGTGTGGTGGCACACACCTGTAATTCCAGCTCCTTGGAAGGCTGAGGCAGAAGGATCACCTGAGCCCGGCAGGTTGAGACTGCAGAGGCCATGGGCATGCTACTGCACTCCAGCCTGGGTGACAGTGAGACTCCGACTCAAAAACAAATAAAAATAAAAAGTTAAAAAAAGATTATGCCTTTTTTATAAAGTGTGTTGGTCTCCATATGAACACAATAGTTCTTATAAGCTTTGAATAAAATTAGAGCTCTATTTTTGAAACAGACTAATTTTATCAAAAAGTATAGAGAGTCTAATATAAGCGGGTTGTTTATATAATGTATAGTGTTAAATAATAGTGTTCACTAGGACCCTAATTGTAAGAAAAATTTGGTTTTTGTATTTGAAAAACCTGCTTCCTCTGTTTGTAAATTTTTCATTTTTAACTTTCATTTACTGAACCTTATTTAGCTGCATTTGAGTCTGTCTTTGGGTTCTGGAGGTGAAGAATCAGACAAAGAAAAACAGGAGATGATTGCAATTCATTCTGTCAACCTGCTGTTGAAAAGCATTGGTGCGACTTTGACTGATGTGGATGATCTTATATTCAAGTAAGACTTCTGTTACAATACACTGGGAAGCAGGTATATAAGGTCATTTCTCTGGATATTAAATCTCTCCATTTGTGTGATGTTAGCTTAGAAAAATGATAACTCTTACTACTCACATTTGAAGAATTTGGTTCATTTATTTCTGATCATACTCTTTAGGTATGCTTATTTTATTCATAATGATAAGGTAAAGAACCATATATTTTCTTTGGCTACTCATATTTAGATAATACATGAATGTAGAATAAAATGGAATTTTGTAGTCATGTATTACAAATTTACAATGCTACAAAATTATATTTATAAACATGTAGCAATAGGGTGAGATTTTAGTATAATCATATGGCAAAATATAGCTTATAAGAACCCCTTGCTACATTTAATATGAGAGTATTTGTATGTGTCAGATAAATATAAATTAAATAAATGCTTATTGAATTGAGTATTCAACAAATGGGTCAGGTGCAGTGGCTTTTGCCTGTAATCTCAGCGCTTTGGCCTCGTGCCTGTAATCTCAGCACTTTGGGAGGGTGAAGCAGGTGAATTTCTTGAACCCGGGAGTTTGAGACCAGCCTGGGCAACATAGCAAAACCTCGTCTCTACAAAAAAAAAAAAAAGAGAAAGAACTAGCTGGGTGTGTTGGCATGCACCTGTAGTCCCAGCCAATCAGGATGCTGAGGTGGAAACATGTCTGAACCCAGGAGGCTGAGGCTGCTTATGAGCCATGATTGTTGTAATCATGCCACTGCACTCTAGCCTTGGCGACAGAGTGACACCCCGACTCAAACACACACACAAACAATGGGATTGGAACAAGTAATTATATTACCTGGGAGGAAAATACATTTAATTATCTCATTTTCACCTCACATTGACACTACTCAGTCTCAGAGAAAATAAGGATAAAATATAAAATTCAATCTGAAAAGATAAAAGAATTTAATTTCTGTTAAATCTCTTCAGTTTAAAAGCAATGGGAAAAATCCCAATGGAAAATACAGGATACATTTGACTACATAAAAATTAAACACTTTATAACAAATCAATTAGAAAACAAATAACTGGGAAAATATAATGACATATGGCAGAAAGAGGATCAATAGTCTTCATATTAAATTTTAATAAGAAAACCCTAAAGATTTCAATGTTTTGATGGCCAGATGGATAAGAGATTATTCACAAAAGGGAAGACACAGTAGATGATGGATAGTTGAAATGTTCAGCATTATTATTTATCAAATACATGTAAATTAAAGCAAATTATCAAAGAATTTAAGATATGAGCAGTCTTAGTACTAAGTAGAGAATTGGGCACTTATTTTATACTGTTAGTACAAGTGGCAAACTGTATGTATCAAAGTCTTAAGTGTTTTTGTCGCCCTTCACTCAGTAATGCTTTTTGGGAATTCTTTCCAAAAGCAATCTTGAAATTTAGCCAAAGAGTTATATTCAGTATAAACACAACATCATTAATTATTGTACCAAAAATTTTAAATATCTAGTGGTAGAAGAAGTGTTTTTTATGACACTACCACATGCTGGAATGCTGTGAATGTATTAAAAATGGTTATGTAGAATTTTAAATAACATATAGAAATACTTATCCACAATGTTGAATGCATTATAACCGATGACATTCAAGATGTTTTAAACATTTTATAATTGAGTAAAAAAGAAATAATACAGAGGGGGAAATCAGAGGAGAAAACTTAAGAAGCCACTATATGGTGAGATTATGGTTGACTTACTCTTTATGTGTTTATTGAGGCTGCAGTGAGCTGTGATTGTGCCACTGCACTGTTTCTACAATAATTTAGTTAACATAATATTAAGATATATAAATTTTATGCGACAGATGTACAAAGTGAATTGTCAGAGAATTAGCTATGATTAGAATTAGCTGTCATTGAAATTGAAATTATAAGTCCCCCTTTTTATCACATAATCTTAGTTTCTTTGAATCTTCTCTTTTACTCCTCCAGACTTGCTTATTATGAAATTCGATATCAATTTTACAACAGAGATCAGCTCATGTGGAGTGTTGTTAGGCATTACAGTGAACAGGTAATTTTCTATCATAGTTGTTCATAAGGAATATACTTCATAAAAAATCAAAACAAAACTTTTGTATGTGATTGTGTACAGTATGATAATGTATTTCCAATTTCCTGCTTCAGAATCTTACTACTTAGTGATTTTCTTGAATAATTATTTCTATTTCTGTAGTTCTTCCCCCTTTATACACTTTTTAAAACATTTCTTTCGTTCCTTTTTTTCCTTTGTGATTATATTCTGGCACTTTGGGAAAGAATAGTGATTTCCTAGTCATTGCATTTGCTTTAAGTGATGTGGCTTCTAAGTGTAATCTAGTGAATTGCAAAAGGAATTCTAAGCCAGCTTCTTCCCTACGCCTCAGTTACCCTTTGATTCACATATGCATGCACCAGAGACACAGTCGTTGTCGTAGGCCACTTGGGTACCATTTGATGTACCATCGAACTGCAGGTGATGTTTCCCTTGCCTTCCCAGGCTGGAACATCTTTTCTTCTATGGTATGTATAGACATTATAGTTATTATGTGTTCAAATAAGGATATATTTTCTCTTATATTTGTTTTGGTACTATTTCTTGTCTACTTTAGAGTAATACTAATGATAAGATATTAATAAAAACAACTAACAATTACTGAATTATATATTCATTTAATATGCATACTCACCCATGCTAGGTCAGTATAAACTTCCATTTTATGGATGAGACGACTGAGGCTCATAGATACTAAGTGAGTTGTCCAAGATCTCATAACTGTGAAATGGCAAACTGTGCTTCCAACCTAGTTCTCATTTGAAAGCTCTGTGTAAAGTATTATCATAGTGCTTGGCACAGGGTGAAAGATAACTAATGGACGTGGTAGTGGTTATTCCATACAGCTTTCCTTTAACACAAACTTAATTTTATCAGCAAACCCCTTTTTTTCCTATTTCATTATGATGTTTCTCACAGCAGTTGTAAAGGACTTAATTTTCTTTCTTCTACAGTTCTTGAAACAGATGTATGTCCTTGTATTGGGCTTAGATGTGCTTGGAAACCCATTTGGATTAATTAGAGGTCTGTCTGAAGGAGTTGAAGCTTTATTCTATGAACCTTTCCAGGTATTGAGCTTTTATTTGTTTTAAGGATAGGTACAGAAAAATGGATTTTCTAGTTTTTTTAGTAACAAACAATAATTTGTATCTTAATTATGTCTGGGAGCTGAATAGTACTCAAATATAATAACAAAAATCTATCCATTTTACATTTTTATGTATGTGAGATGACACTGAAAAATTGTTTAGCATTCAGTGAGTACTTCTAGTATTTGGGCAATAAGACATGCCCACATTTTCCAGGATTTAATGTAGTTTTAAAGATATGTGGAATGCTGGGTAGATCAAGACTCTTTCAAGGCTGTTCCACCACTGTAGAAAGGATTGATGAGGCATTAAAAGCAAACTTTGTTTTATAGTCAAGCTTTCATCTAACCTGTTTAACCTACACTTAAAAGGTCTAGGAGCCCAATGTATGAGGCTTCAGAAGAATAAAGCACAGAGAATAAGTGGGAGAACAAGAGAGTCAAAAATGTGTGGACACTTAGTCTTGTTACCAGTGCTAGTCTTGTCACCAGTGCAACTTGCTTTAGCAGGCTGATGGAACTTTGTACTGGAAGGCTCACTTCAAACAGTGATGGAAGCCAGTGATTTAAACCTATCCTATTTTTTGTCTTAAAGAATTTGCTAAGATCATGTGGGTTGAAGTAGCCTCAAACACAATAGGTATTGTATTAATATTTGGGTGAAAGTTGTTTCATCGCAGTGGCTATGAAACGCCGCAATTCTAGATACCAAGTCTTCAATTTGTTTACATTTTAAACGTAAACTTTTCTTTTCGGGTTTTTTTTTTTTTTTTGGCCAGGGTGCTGTTCAAGGTCCTGAAGAATTTGCCGAGGGGTTAGTGATTGGAGTAAGAAGTCTTTTTGGACACACAGTAGGTATGTGACACATATTTGTGTATATTCATATATTTTTATTTGGATATAAAATGGGTTGTTATGAAAAACAAATTCTTACAGTTAATAAAAGAGGGGTTATTTTCCTAATAATTCTCTTTAAAAGACATGTTTTCTTGTTTTTAAATGGAAAATAAGTTAATAGTGGCCTGCTAGTTTTTTTTTAATATACCTTCATATTGTTGAATCAGTATACCTAAAATAGTTTTATTCTTCTTGATAGACAGGAAAAATTAATTTCTGCATTTTTGTGTATGAGACAGAATTGTAAGCACCCATTAGTTTAAAGCAGTTGCATGCTGTACATTGTAATAATGCTGTTTCAAGAAACAATGCAGCTTACTTCTCTGAGCCTTTTAAAATTTTCATTTATTTATTTTAACTTTAATTGACATGTAATAATTATACATATTTGTGGGCTAAGCAGTGATATTTTGATACATGTGTACAATGTGTAATGATCAAATCAGGGTAATTAGCATATCTATCACCTCAAACATTTATCATTTCTGTGTGTTGGGAACATTCAAAATCCTCTCTTCTAGCTATTTAAAAATACACATTAAACTGTTGGCAACTGTAGTCACCCTATAATACTATAGAACACTAGAATTTATTTCTTCTATCTAGTTATGATTTTGTGTCCATTAACCAATCTCTGCCTGTCCTCTTCTCCTCCCCTCTTTCCCTTCTCAGCCTCTAGTAACCACACATTCCACTCTTAACTTCTATGAGATCAACTTTTTTTAGCTCTCACATATGAGTGAGAACATGCAATATTTGTTGTCTCTAATCTTATTTCCTTAACATAATGTCCTCCAGGCTCATCTGTGTGGCCACACATGACAGGATCTCATTCTTTTTTATGACTGAATAGTATTCTGCTGTGTATGCATGCCGCATTTGCTTTAAACATTCATCTGTTGTTGGACACAGGTTAATTTCATATCTGGACTAATGTGAATAATGTTTCAGTAAACATGGGAGTGCAAATATCTCTTAAGTGTACTGATTTTCTTTCTTTTGGCTATGTACCCAGTAGTGTAGTGGGATTGTTGGATCATATGGTAGTTATAATTTTAGTTTTTTAAAGAATCTTCATACCGTTTTCCATAATGGCTCTACTGATCTATATTTCCACCCAAACCCTTTCTCCACTTCCCTGTCATCAGTGGTTTTTTGTGTGTGTGTTTTTAAAATCTTTTTGACTATAGCCATTTAACTGGGGTTATATAATAGCCCATTGTGATTTTGATTTGCATTTTCCTGATGATTAGTGATGAGTGTTTTTTCATATATTTGTTGCCCATTTGTGTGTTTTTTGAGAAATGTCTGTTCTGCTCCTTTGCCTGTTCTGTAGTCGGATCTTTTTTGCTGTTGTGTGAGTTCCTTGTGTGTTCTGGGTATGGATGCCTTGTCTTTTGATAGGTGGCGCAGCAGGAGTTGTGTCTCGAATTACCGGTTCTGTTGGGAAAGGTTTGGCAGCCATTACAATGGACAAGGAATATCAGCAGAAAAGAAGAGAAGAGTTGAGTCGACAACCCAAAGATTTTGGAGACAGCCTGGCCAGAGGAGGAAAGGGCCTCCTGCGCGTAAGTCTCCTGCTGAATCTTCAAGAAATTCTCAACATTTAAATGCACTTTAAAATATACTTTAACTTGTGATGTGAAACCCAGAGTGCCACTTAGGAGTCTTGTTATGTCAGCGTAGCAATCATGATGAGTTGTGGACCTTCCTGTTTCCTCTTTGCTCTTCTTCCCTGTTATCACCACATATCTGTCCCCCAAATTGCCAGACTTAGTTTGGCATTTAGGCTGAAGAAGAGCTGTTAAGGATAGCAGATTAGCACTGGTGTAGAAGGCGAGAACGCGAGAAGCAGGGATATGTGGTCATCACCAAAGGGGGAGGAACTCTACAGGTTGTCAGCAGTTGCAATTGACCTTTTCTATGGAAGGCATGTGTGAAACTGAAGTGTTGGTGAACCAAGAGCTGCTTTTCATCACCTTTCAATACTTTCAAAATTATGTAGGTAATATATGAATAGCACTTAATTATACAGATAATATGTGACTATTCTTCTTGCAAGTAATTATAAGAACTTACAAGTTCTTCTGTTAGTAAGTAAGTAAAACATTTCAGGTAAGGCTAGAGTACTCTTTAATTAGCTCTTACCGCTTTCCAGAGATATCTGATCTTTCCAGTTTTGTATGTATCCTTCAGTTCTCTCTGTGTGTTTATAGAATATACATGAAGTTTTAGCTACTACCATTACTTGACAATTATTAGGAATTTATTAATTTACTCACTTTTAAATTTTGGAAATAGTTTGCGGGAACTCTGACAGCTGTGCTTGTGACAGTGATCTGTAAGGTTGGGTGCTGTGTTTGAGGTGCTTTTTTTTGTCAGGTTTTTAGCTATTTTGGGTAGGTCCCTTTATTTTCACTTTTCTGCAATTTCACTAAATTACAAAATCATTTCATTAACCTTTACAATGAGATCTTAGGGATTATTTGACTCCAGTCACTCATTTACTAATGTGGAACCTGAGACTTGAATTGACTGCTCGTGCTGATGGAAACCATAGCCAGATTTAAAATCTTTTCGCCTTTTTTTCACCTTTGCTACTCTTTCTGTTATAAAATTTTACTCTTGCAAGGTGCTTTCATTTAAAATTTGCTGTGATACAATATTTGTAAAATCATAGTACTCACTTATATGTGTATGTTGTTTACATTATCAAATTCTCAACCAAAAAAAATTTATTTCCAGTATGTCTGTAGAGACCTCTAGTGGTTGGTTCAAAATTAAACACCATCCACTAAGTCAAGACTTTATGATTGATTTTCTATTTCAGGGAGTTGTTGGTGGAGTGACTGGAATAATAACAAAACCTGTGGAAGGTAGGTTGAAAATACTTCTTTCCTTTATGAAGTCTAAAGAGTTGATGCATGGTAAGCATAATAGATGTTATTGCTCCCGGATATCTGATTGTGAGAATTACTAACTGAATTTTATATTCAAAATCTTAAATTGTTTGATGAATATATTTTTCTGGGAAAGCAGAAAGGTTAAGCAATAGACAGTGATTCAGACTTCGAATGCTATTTTTAGGAGAGCTATAGGGGCCTTCAATACAATTGACTTATTTTTTTGCTTATTTTAGCCCATTAAAAAAGCACATTGCTTATTTAGTACAATCTCTGTCAAAAAGTCAGTTGATTTTTTGGCACAAAATTGACAAGCTGAATCTAAAATTTAGATGGAAATTCAAGGGACCCCAAAAGCCAAAACAATCTTAAAAAAAGAACTAAGTTGGAGGACTTACACTTTTCAGTACCAAAACTTACTATAAAGCTATAGTAACTAAGACAGTGTGGTTCTGGCATAAATATAGACATATCAACAATGGGATATAATTGAACATCCAGAAAGAGACCCTTACATTTGTGATTGATTATTATTTAACAGGAGTCCAAAGATAATTCAGTAAGGAAAGAATTGTCTTCAAGAGATGGTGCTAGGACAACTTGATACCTACATGCAAAGAAATGAAATTGGACCCATACTTATACCATATGTATAAATGAACTTAGAATGGATTAAATACCTATAAAACTATAAAACTTATAAGAAAATATAGGAGTAAATTTTTATGGCTTTGAATTAGGCAAAGCTGACCTAGATATGACACCAAAAGCACAAATGACACAAGAAAAAATAGATAAATTGAACTCTATTTAATTTAATTTATTTATTTATTTACTTTTGAGTTGGCATCTCACTCCATCACCCAGGCTAGAGTGCAGTGGCACGCTCACGGCCACCCCAGCGTCGACCTGCTGGGCTCAGGCAATCCTTCTGCCTCAGCCTTCCAAGTAGCTGTAACTATAGGTGCGCGCTACCATGCCTGTCCAATTTTTTGACTTATTGTGGAGATGAGATCTCGTCAAGTTGCCCAGGCTGCTTTCGAACCCGTGGGCTCAGGCAATCCCCTCATCTCGGCCTCCCAAAGTGCTGGGATTACAGGCTTGAGCCACTGCTCCCAGCCTATTTTTTAAAAAATTTGATTAATTTTTTTTTAAAGATGTGGGGTACAATTCAGGGTTAGGTATACAAATGTTCATAATGCATGTACTCTTGTTGATGAGGTGTGCCCTACCCTCCCCCGGCAGATTCCCACTACTGCCAGTCCCACCCCCACCCTCCCATGGCAGTTTCCACTATTGCCAATCCTTTTCTTACAATATTATAATAATTGTTCAAGGTCTGCTTATAAGTGAGAACATGTGGTAGTCAGTTCTTTGTTTCTGTGATAGGTACTTAGTATTATAGATTCTAAGTCCTTCCAAGTTGCTGTGAAGTTCACAATTTTGCCTTCTTTATGGCTGCGTAATATTCCATCATGTATATGTACTACATTTTTTTTGTCCAGTCTTCTTTTGATGGGCAGCACAGTTGGTTCCATGTTTTTGCTATTGTGAACAATGCTGTGATAAACACACATGTGCAGGTATCTTTTCCATAGAGTGATTGAGTTCCTCTGGGTATATACCCAGTGGGGGGATTGCAGGGTTGATTTTTAGACCTTTTAGGAATTGCCAAACTGTTTTCCACAGAGATTGTATTAGTTTACACTTCCACCAACAGTGTAGAAGTGTTACCTTTTCACCACATCCTCTCCAGTATCTGTTGTTTTTTAATTTATTGATGATGGTCATCCTGACTGGAGTTAGGTGGTATATCAGTGTGGTTTTAATTTGCATTTCTTTGATGACTAGTGGGGCTGAGCATTTTTTCATGTATTTGTTGGCTGCTTGTATGTTTTCTTTTGAGAAGTGTCTATCCATATCTTTTGCCCACTTTGTAATGGGATTATTTGTTTTTTTCTTTGTGGCACGTTTGAGTTCCTTGTAGATCCTAGATGTTAGGCCTTTGTCAGACATACAGTTGGCAAATATTTTTTCCCAGTCTGTGGTCTGTCTCCCTGCTCTCTTGATGGTTTGTTTGGCTTTGCAGAAGCTTGATGAGGTCCCACTTGTCTATCTTATCTCTTATGGTATGGGCATTTGGGGTTTTGATCAGAAATTGGTTGCCAGTTCCAAATTCCATAAGAGTGTCACTTGCATTTTCTAAGAACCCTATAGTTTGAGGTTTACATTTATCCATTTAGAGTTGATTTTTGTATATGGTGATAGGTAGGGGTCTTGTTTTAATCTTCCGCATGTGGTCAGCCAGTTTTCCCAGCACCATTTACTAAATAGATTCTCCTCTCTCCAGTGGTTGGTGGTGGAGGCGTTGTCGAAGATGAGTTGGTTGAGGTTTTGCTTTTCGAATCTCTATCCTGTTCCATTGGTCTATATGCTTGGTCTTGTACCAATATCAGACTGTTTTGGTGATTGTAGCTTTATAATAGAGTGTAAAGTCCGGGAGTGTGATACCTCTTGGTTTTTTTTTTTTTTTTTTTTTTCTGAGGATTGTTTGGCTATTTGTGGTCATTTATGTTTCCATATGAATTCCTGTATTGTCGTTTACAGGTCTGAGAAGAATGCCGCTGGTAATTTAATGGGTATTGTGTTAAATCTGTAGATTGCCTAGAGTAGGATGGACATCTTAATAATGTTGATTCTTCCAATCCATAAGCATGGAATAATTTTCCATTTGTTTGTGTCATTTTTGATTTTTTTGAACAGTTTTTTGTAGTTTTCATTGTAAATGTCTTTCATGTCTCTGGTTAGGAAGATGCCAAGGTATTTCAGGTTTTCTTGTGGCTTGTTGTGAATGGGATTGGGCTTTTTATTTGGTTTCTGTTTGTTTATTGTTGGTGTATAGAATTGCGACTGTCTTTTGCACACTGATTTTATACCCTGAGACTTTGCCAAAGTCCTTTATCAGTGCAAGGAGGTTTTTGACAGATTCTCTTGGGTTTTTGAGGCATACACTCATGTCATCTGCAAAGAGGGATAGCTTGATTTCCTCTTTTCCTATTTGGATACCACTGATCTCATTCTCTTGTCTGATTGCCCTAGCTAGGACTTCCAAAACTATGTTGAAAAGGAGGGGTGAGGGTGGGCATCCTTGTCTTGTTCTGGTTTTCAGGAGAAATGGTTCCAATTTCTATCTGTTTGGCAGTTTGCTGGCTGTGGGTTTCTTTTAGATGGCGTTTACAATTTTGAGGTATGTTCCATCTGTGCCTAGATGTTCAAGGGTTTTTATGAAGAAGGGGGTGCTGGATTTTATCAAAAACTTTTTCCACATCTAATGATATAATCATGTGGTTTTTGTTTTTACATCTGTTGATGTATTTAATTATGTTTATGGTCTTGTGAATGTTAAACCAGCCCTGCATCCTGGGGATGAAGCCTACCTGATCATGGTGGATGATTTTTGAGACGTGTTGTTGGATCCGGTTTGCTAGGATCCGTTGAGAATTTTAGCATCTATATTCATCAAGGACATTGGCCTTTAGTTCTCTTCCTTTGTTTGGATCTTTACCTGGTCTGGGTGTCAATGTGATGTTAGCTTCATAAAATGATTTGGCGAGAGTTCCATTTTTCTCAATTGCCTGGAATACTTTCAATACGATTGGTATCAGTTCCTCCTTGTATGTTTTGTAAAAGTCTGCTGGAAAGCTGTCTGGTCCAGGGCTTTTTTTGTAGGTAGTTTTCTTATGACATAGTCAATTTCCTGGATTGTTATTGGTCTATTTAGGGTTTCGATTTCTTCTTGTTTCAACCTGGGAAGGTTGTGTGATGTCAGAAAGTCCTCCATTTCCTTTAGGTTTTTGAGTTTGTTTCCATACAAGTATACATAGTAGTCTCTGATAATCTTTTGAATTTCTTTGGGGTCAGTTGTGACTTGATCTTTTGCATTTCTCATTGTGTTTATTTGGGTCTTTTCTCTCTTTTTCTTGGTCAGTCTACCTAGAGGTCCATCAATCTTGTTTATTATCCTTTTAAAGAACCAGCTTTTTGTTTTGTTGGTTTTTTTATATTATCTTTTTGTCTTCTATGTCCCAAATTTGGGCTTTTAATTTGGTGATCTGGATTCTTCTGGTGAAGTTAGGGTTTTGGTGGTCTTGCTTTTCCAGCTCCCTTAGGTGATTGTTAGGCTGTTAACTTGTGATCTTTCCATTTTCTTCATGTGTGTTCATAGAGATATGAATTCTCCTCTTTGTAATGCTTTCATGGCATCCCAGAGGTTTTGGTAAGATGTTTCTCTGTTTTCATTTGTGTCTAGATATCTTTTAATCTCTGTTTTGATTCCCATGTTAACTCAGGAGTTGTTTAGTATTACATTTAGTGTCCATGTCTTTGTGGATTCTGGGGAACTTTGTTGTTGTTGATATTTATTTTTATTCCCCTGTGGTCTGAGAAGGTGCATGGTAGTATTTCAATCTTAGGGAATTTGTTTATGCTTGATTTATGGCTGAGAATGTGGTCAATCTTAGCGTATGTTCCATGTGGTGATGAGGAGAATGTATTGTTTGTGGTTGTTGGGTGGAGTGTTCTGTAGGTATCAATTAAGTCCATTTGGTCAAGCGTCACCTTGAGGTTCTGGATCTCCTTGTTGATTTTTTTATATTAATGATCTGTCGAGGATTGTGAGTGGGGTATTTAAGTCCCCAGCTATAATAATGTTAGAGTCAGTATCATTTTTAAGTTTATCTAGAAGCTGCTTTATGAAAATTGGTGCACCTATGTTGGTGCATATATGTTTAGGATAGATATTTCTTGTTGATGGATTGAACCTTTTATCATTATATAGTGACCTTCCATATCTTTTTAAAATTTTGATAGATTTAAGAGTATTTTGTCTGATACTGAGATTGTGACTCCTGCTTTCTTTTGTATTCTGTCCCCTGAAATTTTGTTTCCCGTCCTCTGACTTTGAGTCTGTGAGTGTCCTTTCTGGTGAGATGAGTCTCTTGGAAACAATATATTGTTACCTCTTGATATTTTACCCACTTTGCCGTTCTCTTTTTCAGTGGTGCATGTAGTCCATTCACATTCAGGCCAATTATTGAGATGTGAGAGTTTATCCCTGTCATGAGGTTCTTACAGAGTTTGTTGTTGTTGCTGCTGTTTATTTGTTGTCTCTCTTTTGGTTTTGGGGTTGGTGCTTGTGTGTCTCTTTCCTGCATTCTTGAAAAGGGCATTTTTGTCATTTTTTTCCTTTCTTCTGTGTTAAATACTTTCTTAAGTGTTTCTTGTAGAACTGGACTGGAGACAGCATAAGCTCTTAGGGATTGAATGTCTCTGAAGGATTTTAATTCTCCATCACTGATGAAACTTAACTTAGCTGGATAGGTAATTCTTGGTTGAAATTATTTATCTTTGAGAACTTTGAAGTTTGGGCTCCAAGCTGTCCTAGCTTGCAGTGTTTCTTTAGATAAGTTCTGCTGCTGTTCTAATTAATCTTCCCTGGTAGGTAATCTGACCCTTTTCTCTTGCTGCCTTTTGTATTTTTTCTTTTATACCTACTTTGTGTAGGCAAATTACTTTGTGTTTAGAAGTTGGTCATCTCATTTGTTGTCTTGCAGGTGTTCTCTGAAAATCTTGTGTTTGAATGGTCACATCACTGATGAGATGAGGGAAGTTTTCTTGGATAATTTTATGGAATTTTTGTTCCAGGGTGTTTTCTGTCTCTATATCCCTCAGGTATTCCAGTTAATCTTAGGTTCGGCCTCTTTAAATAATCGCTCATCTCTCGGAGGTTTTGTTGTGTATCTTTTAAAGCTTCTTTTCTGCGTTTTTAACAGTTTGGGTTAGTTCCATATTTTGATCTTCAGGCTCTGAGATTCTTTCTTCTGCTTGGTTAATTCTGCTTTCCATGCTTATTGGTTTGTTATTTATTTCATTCACTCTATTCTTTATTGCTGTTATCTCCGTTATTAATACCTTCATTCTTTCCTCTTATCTCTCCTCAATTCTATTTATTCTCTCTATTAATGTCTTGATATGTGGGTTTGTGGTTTGAGACTAGTCATTCTGGGGGCTCTTCATTGTTTGCATTCTGAAGTCTGTATTCTCAGTGGCTGACTTCCCAGGCATCTGTGTGAATCCCATATTCTTCCTTTGGTTTTTCTTCATTTGTGTAGATCCACCCCCTTTTTTACCTCTTCTTTAATTCTGTTGTTCAGGGATGAGGGAGTAGCTTTTACTTCTGTTTGCTCAGTCTCCTGTTCTTCCTTATGTGGGTCCCCTGGCTTTGTTCTATTCTGGAGCTGGACTGTGGTTGGGAGGCTGTGCTTTTTGCAGTTTTAGGGTTTAATTGTGTGGGGAGCTGTGATTCAGAAACTATCTGCAGATCTCTGTGTCTGCTGACTGGTGTGTGGACCCATGGCAACCCACTTCCCACTGCCTTACAATCTGTCCATGCAGTGGGTGTATGGGTTTGCCCCTGAAAGCAAAATGAGGTAAGAAAAAGGAAAAGAATAGAAAAAGGAAGAAGGGGGATGAGAGGAATGTAGAGAGAGAGAAGAAGAAGAGAGAAAACAGGCAGGCGTACCAACTAACAAACGAAAGGAGACACAACAACAGAAAAGATTTAAAAAATAATGATACACATAATCGTATAAACACAAACCAGCAAAACCCTTCCCATTGATGTACTCTCCCTCAAAAATGCCCATACACAAACAGGAAGTGTAGAAAAAACAGCAATAAAATAACAGAAACAAAGCACATATGAAAATGTAACCAAAAACAGAAAGAAGAGAGAAAAAAAGAACTAAAGCAAAAAATAGAAAAACATTAGCGAAACAAACAGACAAAACAAACAAAAAGAAAAATACACACACAAAAAACAAAACTCCCTCTGAGGTCATTCCTGTAAGTCCAACTTCCTTTCAGCTCTGATCTCCAGCCCCACCACTCTGCTCTCAGCGCAGACTGATGGAGTTGTTCTCAGGGCCTACTGTGGGAGGAGGGTGGATCAGATCTGGACTCACCTGGCTTGCTGCCTGGGAGGAGGGTGGATCAGATCTGGACTCACTTGGCTTGCTACCTGTCACGTCTCCCACTCAGATCTGATGTGTCTGTGTCTGCTGCAGTGTGGGGGAGAGGCGTCTGTCTCTCCAAGTTTGATGAGATAGCCTCTGGGTCCGAAGTTGGAAGCTGGGCAGGGCAGTGCAGGTCTCTGCCTGGTCCTGGGACAGAGAAAATGGCTCCAGTTGGTGTTTCCTGGCTGGTGGTGGGACTCCTCTCCAGCGCTCCCCGATCTCTCTCCATGGATCCTGAGCTAGTAGCGCTTTGCTGACACTGGTGATGGTGTGGGCTGGGTGCCAGGTAATGAAGACTGGCTGCTTTCTGCTGCCTCTTCTCAGGAGAGCCCCAGAACAGCAGATGATCCTGTGCATCAGCAGCTCCAATCTCAGGGCGGTGGGGGGCTGCAGTCACCTACAGAGGGGAGATTCAGGTTCACCTTCAGTCACCCACCGGCACACACCCACTCTTGCAGAGTCTTTATGGACACTCACTTTTGCAGGGACTCTCACAGTCCGACCTGTTCCCTTGCCATCTTGCCAGCAGTCCCCAATAAATTGAACTTTAAAATGTAAAATATTCATGCTTCAAAGTTACATCATCAAGAAAGGGAAAAGACAGTCCATAGAATAGGAGAAAATATTTGCAAAGCAGGTATCTAATAAAAAATTATATATTGAATGTATAAAGAATGATTACAACTCAGTAATAAAAAAAATTAAAATGGACAAAGGATGTAAGTAGAAACCTCCCCAAAGAAGACCTACAAATGGCCAATAAGCATATGAAAGGCTGCTCAGCTTCATTAGTCATCAGGGAAATGCAAGTCAAACAATAACAAGATAACCACTTCACACCTATGAGGATGGCTAGAATCAAGTATTGAGGAGGATGTGGAGAAACTGTCAACCTTCATACGCTGCTGGTGGGAGTGTAAAATAGTGCAGCCACTTTGGAGGAATGTAGTTTGGCAGTGCCTCAAAAAGTTAAGCATGAAGTTACCATGTGGCCCAGAAATTTTACTGTTAGATAAGTAACCAGAAGAATTGAAAACAAAAAATGTTCATAGCAGCATTATTCAAAATAGCAAGACGGAAACAACCCAAATGTCTGTCACCTGTTGCATAAATAAACAAAAGGTAGCATATCCATACAATGGCATATTATTCAGCCAAAAGAAAATAGATGAACCTTGAAAATGTGATGCTAAGTGAAAAAAAGAAACCAGTTACAATAGTCCATATATCCATCTGTATGAAATCCATTGAGAAAGTATCTCTAAGTGGTTGCTTAGGTCTGGAGGTTGGAAGGGGCAAGGAGGAGTGGGGTAAATTGGGTAGAATTGGGAGGGGAGGAGTCAGGGGAAATGAATGATTGCTGATAGATAGGATTTTTTTTAGATGATTGAAAATTTTCTAAAATTGATTGTAGTGGTGGTGGTGGTATCTGATATTCTAAAAAGCTAATTTGTACTAAAATTTAATTTGTATACTTTATTTGGTAAGTCTTGTGGTTTGTAAACTATATTTCAGTCAAGTATTTATTTTTTTTTAAAGTACACTGCTTGGAAAGTCTTCTGATGGTCAGCATAAAAAAAGAGAACATCTTATGACCTGTTCTTAGACCTTTCAGTTACAAGTACTGATGAAACTTCTAGGTCTGTGGTTTTAGAACTTGAGCATGCCTCAGGATCGCCTGGGATGCTTGTTAAGACAGGTTGCTGGCCCTACCCCCAGAGTTTGATTCAGTGGGCCTGGGGTGGGGCCTAGGAATTTGAATTTCTATCACACTTTGAAAACCACTGTTTTATCATGCTAGGAGTAAATTTAACTTCTCTAGAAAGCCAAATTCTTGTAGCTTTCTAGGTAAAACAATTTAGTATCTGGCTCAGGTTTTTGTTGAGTTCAAAGTTGCCTGTTTTAAAAATGCCTTTATACATTTATTGTCGTTGATTTTCTGAAGGTGCCAAAAAGGAGGGAGCTGCTGGATTCTTTAAAGGAATTGGCAAGGGGCTTGTGGGTGCTGTGGCTCGTCCAACTGGTGGAATCATAGATATGGCCAGCAGTACCTTCCAAGGCATTCAGAGGTAACAGGACATACTATGTGCAAGGTGTATGTCTATATGCCAGTTGTTGCTAGGAATACATAAAAAGGTTATATGCTTTGTCTGCTCTTAAGGATCGTAAAGTCAAATTGAAAGCTATGATAGCTTTACAAATTAAAGTGCCACCAGAAAGGGATAAGAAAATACTTTTTTTATGGCCCAGTTTCTCTTTTATTCAACAAATGTTTATTGGTATCTACCATATGCCAGACTAGACACAGAGCATCCAAAGAGATAACCTAGTCTCTGCTTTTATTATTTCGGTATTTTGTTTTCTTTTAGAAAAGGGTGGGAGGTTTAGAGTTAGACAGACTGGATCTTGATACTTTTGCGTTATTCTGGGCAAGTTCTTTAAAATTACTGATATTTTTGGTCAAATATTTATGTATTTAATCAGCATACATTTTTGTATTATTTTGAAAGATTCTCACATATTTTCTTATACCTACCCTGATGCCTTATTCAGGGCAGCAGAATCAACTGAAGAAGTGTCTAGCCTCCGTCCCCCTCGCCTGATCCATGAAGATGGCATCATTCGTCCATATGATAGACAGGAATCTGAGGGCTATGACTTATTTGAGGTAAATTCTGTTCTTCATGGTCAGGAGCGATTGAATCTTAAAGATTTCTGGGTCTAAGGGTGGTTCTTAAAGTTCCTGATTCATGAACTGCTTTGAAAGATTATCCATGGTTTTTAGAGTAGAATTGGATTAATTTGTTTTTTATTGTAGCATAATGGGTTAAATGGAAATAATGGATAATTTTATTTTTTCTGCACAGGAGCAAAGCTTTTTTGTGTGCAGAAAAGATAATGTTAAAAGAATTCATAGACTATATCACTATTTTTGTGATAGTTCATTAGGATAATGTTAATTTTGGTGGTCTGCTTTGTGGCTATTTTTTATTGGAATTTCACTGCTTCTATTTCTCCCAGTCAAATTAATTTGTATGCACTACTTCATAAAGATAGATTTATTCTGGTAAACAGAACTGTGGGAGAAAAAAAGAGATTGTATGCAATTATAATTTTACTAAACCTTAAAAAAGATTTTTGTCTTTTATTATATTTAGATAATATTATACATGTATAAATTGCTACTCTCCCCTGACTGGCTTTCTCACAAAAGAAATTTATTGGTATTTTCCTACCTTGATTTTGAAATAACTCTTAATTGTTCTTAGCCCTTGGTTTTTATTATATATGATTACATTTTATCTTTCTGCATGCTTCTAACTTTATTTTCTTTGTCTTTCTGCCTACACAGCAAGAACTGGAAATACAAGAGTAAATGTTTCCTATACTACTACTTGATTTCATCCTTAAAAATCAAAACAAACTGTGGTATTAATTGACTGTATGTGAATTAGATTGTCAATTTTAATGAAATTTTTTTCCAGCTTTCACTCCATCTGAACTTTTTATAGTAGTGACTTGACTACAAATTAGAATAGTGGTATTCCAGGAATAAGAGATTGGTATAAAAGATTAATGGGTACAAGAAATCAGCTCTCGTCTTCATTTAGTGGGTGAAAGATTTTATTGATCCCAGAAGCAGATATTTTCACTATCATTTTGAAAATTTTAACTTTTCTTATGGTGTTCATATGTATTTCAGGTGAAGTTGAAAAACAGGACAATTATTATGTCCAATCTAGTGAATGTGCTATTTTTGTTTATGAGTACTGATGATGGAATTATATAGTTTGTTTCACAATCAATCTAAATTTACTCAAGTTACGGAACTATTGACTGGGCATATGTTTTAATAATTGAAGTGTCAGTTGCTCTAAGTCTGCCCTTAGACCTCAAATAATAGTTGGCATATGAATCTTGAGGATGTTTCCTCAGTCTCTCTTTTTCTTTTTTAACCCTCTTTTTCTTTTTTAACCCCTTGATACTATTGCTAAATAAATGGCATTCATTTTATAATTATGTTATATACATTCTCAGCCATTAGCACTTATGCTTTTCAAAAATTGAATCTCTTTGTTGGTTATGCTTATTTCATAATTGTTTTAATTAATATAAACAAAAGTTGAACATGGAATTAGGGAAATTATTTATGTGGCACTTGAGTATATAGATGTCTTTATTTTTAAAAAGCAATCTTTTTGCTTTTAAGTCCTTAGATTCTTGATCTTAATGAGAACAAAAATAATTATAAATTATCATTTTGAAATTAGTATCCCCATAGTTAATCCTCAAATAATTCAAGCTTCAATTTCTTTTTCTTAATAAATAACGGAAGTGTTTAATTTTACTTAGCAGTATCTTAGCTAGCAACTTTTATGCTTCCCTCCAAAATTGGAACCAAAGTATGAACTTAGATGTAATGTATTGTGTATTTGAAGAGAATAAACTGTTAGCATACAACTATTCAGTTGCATTATATATTTTAAAAACTATAGTTATCAGACTAATAATAATAAGTTGAATGCTTTATATTTAAAATAAGCACTTTAATGAAGAAAGAATGGCATCCAAAGACCAGCCTATGCTGGATATACAAAAGAATTGACTTCTGCCCTTAGGGAATGAAGTATAACAAAGCGTGTACATATTAAAGGTAGCTGAGAAGCATTTCTTGTGCCTACATATTTGAGGGTTGGCAAAAATGTCATAGATTATACAGTATTCTATGAGAATCCATTATAATAACTAAAGATTCTGCTTTAAATCATCACTAATAATTACCCTTCCTAAGATTCTTAGATAAAAGTAATAATCTTTAATTTTTCTGGATATATTACTATTTCAATGAGTCTTTTGGAATCTTTACCTATTGTTTTTGTTCATCTTTTTATGTTATTAACCTTTTGATTTCTCTTTTTACAACTGTATGTCAATAAGCACAAGACTTCAAGAAATTTTTTTTATTTTAGCTAAACACAGAGTCATCTTGTCTGATTTGTTAGGTTTTGTTAAAATGTCAGACAACTTTTTAAACTTTAATATATTATTATAATTACTGTAAGAAATAGAGTGACTATACATTAGTGAGAGAATTTGGTAGTTTTCCCATGGGTGGCAAATGTAGGCATGCACAGTTGAAAAATTTAGACTGTTTCATCCCTTCCTAGCTAATCTTGCTATGATCAGTTGGTTGAGTAAGAAGTATTTATTGGTTATTTAGCCTGTGCAGGAAACATAAAAGAAATAAGCCTTCTGTTCTTAAGGGACCAAGTATAACAAAACATGTAAATATTAAAGAACACTAGAGTGTAAAATTACATCCTCCTAGCCCTTATTGTAATATGGACCCATTCTAAACAATTTATTTGGAGATCTTTTGTTCTGCTTTTTTTTTTTTTTTTTTAAAAGAGCTAGGGTGTCACTGTGGCCTGGGCTGGATACATTGGTGCAGTCATATCTCACTGCAGCCTCAAACTTCTGGACTCTAGTGATCCTCCCACCTCAGCCTCCCGAGGAGCTAGGCCTGCAAGTGCATCACCATACCCTGCTGCATAGTCTTTAATTTAATACTCAGCATTGAGAGTTACTGAATCATATACTGTGTTTTCCTAGGATATATTCTTCTGTATATCCTTTATTCTTAATATATATGTATATATATGTATGTATGTATATATAGCTATTTTTTATTTAATACTCATATGACATTTTAAAATGGCCTGCTTTGCCTCTTTCTTTTAGTTATATTTGTTCTTAGAAATGCTTCATTGACATTTTAAATTCTTACGTTACCATCTTTTGAGGTAACCTTGCATTGTATATTTAACTCTTCTTAATTCTTGACATTGAGGTTCTTTCTGACAGTAATAATGCTGTGATAAACATCCTTATACATTTTGCTTTTTCTTATATTATTTCCTTGGAATTTACTTGAAAATATTGAACTACTGGGTAAAAATCTTTTGCATAGTATTGTTAAATTCCTTAAGTTGCATTTTGGGAAGGCTCTGTTGCCATCAGTGACTGAATGTCTTTTCTGAATCTCAGAGTGTAGTGGATTGTTAGTAGTGCTGAAAACAAAGTTTTCTGAGTGTATTATGTTGATAAATTACACTTTTAAAGCTCTCAGTGACTTGAAGCACAATAGCCTGATGAGTAATGAAAATGCCACAAGACTTCTATGCTTTGTAGTATTTCTTCTACAATGGATAGTATTTTTTGTACTTGCAACTCACATCTAAATATTTTAACATATTTAAATTTTATCCTGAAGATAAATGCACTAAATTATTATACTAATTTCCCATTTTCTCTTCAAAGAAATTGAGATACAAACGTTAAAAGATTTTATCTAATCTATGCAGGTGAACTGTGAAACAAGTGACTATTGCTATGAAATCTGCAATCCTCTCATTCTGGAGTTGAGAGCCTAGTTCTTTGTCGATTTCTCTTCCATGTTCGTGACTTTTTGTAATTGTCAAGAAATCACTGGGGACCATCTTTTAAAAATGTATATTTCAGCATTGAAATAATAGCATCAAGCATGCTTTCCCTGTTTGTGATTATATTATTTTAAGAATAATATTGGTGTTATATTCTTGGTTATAAAATGTTAGGGTCATATTTATTCAGTATGTTTATGTTTTGTATTTTCATACATACTGTCTGCATTATAAATAATATTTCATTAGTATTCATTATAAAAAACATTGATTTTTAATGTGTGTCGACTAATTCAAATCACAGTAGTCTTGAGACCATTGAAAAGGAAAAATAAATGTTCTTTAATGTGTGACTATTTATAGTTGGATTATTTCATGCTTGTATTTGTCTTTAGAAATAAATTGTGCCAACTATTTTGAAATCTCACAGATTCTTTATGTTTGTATTAATATTGTTATTACATTTGCTTTTATATTAGAAATATAATTTGATATATAAATATGCTTCTCAATGTCTGTTTAATCTATGAGATTAACTGTTCAAAAACATTCAGCACTGGTTATCTTGGAATATTCTTGTGTGTCTAATATCCACCTCTGTGTAAACCAATGGTTCTAAACCTTTGAGATCGATTACAGACCCCATCAAAAAAAACTGATGAAAAACACGGAACATTCCCTGAAAAAGCTGCAGAGCTACATTTTCAGAATTTCATATTCTGTGTTAGGCAGTTCATAGACCCACCCGAAGTCCTGCCAGGAGCTTCTGTTTCAGAATCCCTGTAATGTTGATGTAGTAGTTTTATGCCAGCGAATGTTTATATGTTCCTTAATTAAAGTGTGTGGTTATTTTTGGTTGATATTTTAACATTTGTAAATTACTATGGAACAAAATGTGTTTTACCAGACGATCACTTGGTAAGCATTCAATACAGATTTTTTCTTTTAAGAAACAGTGGCAGGTAGTTTATAAATATGCTGTGAATATTTTTCTAGCTTCATGTGTTAATACATAGAGTTGTGCTTTTGTTTCTAATAATTTTTTTCCTAACGCTGTTATTACAATTAGCTAATCTACAGCATTGTAAGTCCTATTTGAATGCCTATACTTCCCAAATCTTGAGACTTGTTTCCTTTTCAGAATCATATCAAAAAGTTAGAAGGCGAGACTTACCAACACCACTGTGCTGTTCTTGGAAGCAAGAAAGCAGTTCTTATGGTCACAAACAGGTATTGACTTGAAGTGCCATTTTTCAAATGCACCTTAGTTGTATAGACTGTAAGAATTTTGAAGGCTAAAATGGCAAAGGATTTGGAAATTGTACTTCAGTGGCAAAATGTTCTTTTTCATAGAATCAGAAAATACAGGTGTAAACAGGCTATTTGAGATCTTCTGTTCTAGCCCCTTCATGTTAGAGGTGCTGAAACAGAGACTTGATGTCATTTGGGGGCCTGTCCAAGTAACCAGCTTCTGAGATACAGAGCCTAGAGTAGACTTCATACCTGCAATACTGTCACACGTGAGTTATAAAATCCAGTTATGGAGGGGTAATTCAGGAATCACTTTTTAATACTAGGTTTTATCTGGGGCGATTGACATACACCTTTTAAAGGATAACATTATTTCTGTGTTTATCCCAGATTTTTCTAAGCATTTGGAAGTGGTAGGTAATTTTTCCAAATAAAAGAACTTGAACTAAGCTACCAAGTTTGATATCCTGGGATTCATTCTAGATAATAAACTTATTTCCAAATGACAATTATAGATGAATAATTTTCAGAGCTTTATAAGTGATGTGTTTTGTAGGATTGAGGCAAAGCAAGCAAAATCTGCATTCCTCACTACTGCATTTATATCTATTTGAATTAGAAAGAAAGAAAGAAAAGCTGAATGATAGGATTCAGACTTTTAAACCTATATGTTTTTCAAAGAGAAGATTTTCCAGCCATCTAATTTTCCCATTAGTTAAGAGGGAAAAATAACTCACAAAATAATTAAAAAAGATTTTATGACCTTGAAAAGTAATCACTTATTTTTTATGCTTTTTTCGCTAGGTTAAACCAAAAATGTTTGTTTCTATTATATATTTAGCTGAAAGTAACAATATGTTAATTCATTTTAAAATAATATATCCTTTATATAATTCAGTTCTAGGCAGTGGGAATCAATTAGTAATACCATACTATTTTAGTATTTGATTTGAAGGCATTCTGTGGGACTATTACTATACATTATGTGTCTATTTTTTTCTTCGAGTAAATTTTAAAATCATGGTGATTTTAAATGTATTCACTGATGGAGCTTTTTTAGGAGGCAATTAGTAAAATAATATTCCTGACCAGTAAAATGACTTAGTTTCCTTGCTAGCTTCAGTAGACTTTGTCTATAGGAATTTCGATGATTTAGTTAGTTATTAATATCATGTTGCTAATCTGTTTGACCTTTGATGATTACATAAAAATATTAGCATTTCTTCCAAATTTAGTACTCTTAAAAATAATTTTCTTTGAAGAGATGATGTCTCACAGTATTGCCCTGGCTGGACTCGAACTCCTGGACTCAAATGATTTTCCTGCCTTAGTCTCCTGAGTGGCTAGGTCTACATGTGCATGCCACTATGTCCAGCTCGATTTTTATTTTTTATTGCTAAAGTTGTACTTATTCATTCCAGATAATATATATCAGGAGTCAGCAGACTTTCTTTTTTTTTTTAATTGGAGTCTCACTCTGTCACCCAGGCTGGAGTGCAGTGGCATGCTCACAGCCACCACAGCCTCGACCTGCTGGGCTTAGGCAATCCTTTCATCTCAGCCTTCCAGGTAGCTGGGACTAGGCATGCGCCATCATACCTGGCTAATTTTTCTTATTTATTATAGAGATGAGGTCTTGCCAAGTTGCCCAGGCTGGTCTCAAACTTGTGGGCTCATGCAATCCTCTCACCTTGGCCTCCCAAAGCACTGGGATTATAGGCATGAGCCACTGCACCAGGCCAGCAGACTTTCTTCAAAGGGCTAGATAGTAACTATTTAGGGCTCTGAGGGCCATACTGTTTCTCAACCTTTTAACTCTGCCTTTGTAGTGAGAAAACACCATGAGCAATATGTAAAAGAATGAGCATGACTGCATTTATGTAACATTTTGTTTATTAAAACAAGCGCTGGACTGTATGTGGCTCGAAAGCCATAGTTTGCCACCCCATATAAGTAATTAAAACAATGACTATAACTAAAGTAATCATATCTTCTGGTTTACCTAGGACATGACAGGTTTGTATCTTTGTCCCAATGTGATTATTAATAGCTACTCCTTTTATTCTTATACACATTTTGGTTTGAATAATAAATTATATGATAACCTCTAAAAATATCCTTTACCACCAATCTTACCATCTAGAGATGGCTGCTATTGACTGGCATATCAGATTTTTACAACATATATATTTTACAAAAACTATATACAAAAAGTATGTACATTTTAGTAACATAGGTTTTTCATGTAATGGCATACTGTGATCATCTTCCCAACCATCAACTATTCTTTGGCAGAATGATTTTTAATGACTGCATAATTTTCTATTTGTCAATATGCTATAATTTATGTAAGGACTCCCTTACTATTTGACATTGTTTTCTGTTACTTGATATTATGTATTTGTAGCAAAATATTTTTTTCTGTTATTTTCTTAGAATAAATTCTTAAAATTGAGATTGCTGGTTCAAAAGCTGTGAAGATTCTTGAGATCTGTTCTATATATTTCCAAGTCATTTTTCAGAAAGGTTATATCAATTTTTCACATACCACTCACAATATGTGATTTATACTACTCACAATATAAGTCATGTAATATGAAACAACATCACATATATTGTGATATATTGTGATGTTGTTTTACTGAGACTACGTATTATCATTTAAACTTTTATTTTTGCTAGCTTAATGGGTGGAAAGTAATTTTTGTTTTAATTGGCATTTCTTTGATTACTAATGATTATAAACATTTGAATATATCATCATCTATTTATATTTTCTGCTCTGTGAATTGTTTAGATTTTTTACTTGTTTTTCGCTGGTATGTTAGCCCTTTTCTCACTTTAGAAAGCATTTTACAAATTAATGGTATAAGTCATTTTTAACCAATGTATTATCGATATATTATTATTTGTTGGATTTTCTAATATATAGCATCGTTAATTTTTCCATATTGAAATTCACCCAAAATTTAGTCTCAATATTTTTTTCTTAAGAGTTTTCATTAACAAAACACAAGTTTTCATGACCTACATATTTCAGGCTATAGCTTCACTAGGTGATCCTAACTCTGCCATAATTTATTTCAGTAATCTTTATTGAGAATTTTATCATTGTTTTTTATCATAATCATATGACAGATACCAAGGTACAGAGATTAAAGTTACATCTCTGACTCTTCCCATCTGAAGGAGGGTTTCTACAAGAAAAAATGATGGACTGAGACTCTGAAGACATAGGAAAAACTCTTGGTTCAGCAAGATGGGGACCAAAGTGTTATGGGAAAGGGGTCAGGGAGGCTTTTTAGTTGAGGAGGCACCTGAGCCGACTCTTAGAGTATGTAGCTACCACGCAGGTAAACGAAAGGCAAGAAGAGGTGCAAACAGTATGGCACTTGGACCAGTAAAATCAACTTGGGATGGCTAGTTGGTAGGATGCTAGTGGGGAAGTATTGGGAGATGAAACAAGAGTCATAGGTGATTGCTCATAAAATCTTAAGGGTCTAGGTTTTATCATCAATGTGATGGATTATTACTGGATTTTTGTAACTGGGTTTTTGTCTGTTATTTTATTGTTCGGTGTCGCTCACAGCTTCTCACACAGAGGTATGTGCACACAGTACATGCAAGAGTAATCTCTCTTTTTTTCTTTCCCACTGAAGGCTTGTAAACAAGTCATAATGTGGTGAGGTGAGGTCTGCAGTTTAAAAAGATCCCTGGAAGTTTAGATGCTGAGTTGGAGATTGGAGGCAGGGAGACCAGTTAGAGATTATTTAAGTGTTCTATTACTGCACAACAAATTTCAGCAGAATCCACAGGCTCACTTAAAGTTGTTGGCAGGATTCAGTTCCTGCAGCTGTAGGACTAAGACCCTTGTGTCCTTGTAACAGCCCTCTTTAACTCTTAGCTTTGTCATCCGATTATCAACTGGGACTGGAGTTGCAGGAAGTGGTGTCCACTTCCTAGAGATTGTTTTGAAACATGTGGGAGTTGGAGATTGCCACAGTGATTGGAGGGCCAGCACTTACGAGGCTGAGGCTAGGATGCTGAACTTCCTACTGTGCACAGCACAGTCTAAAACAAGCCTGGCACTTCAGAAGCACCTTTGCTGAGAAACACAGTGCTGGGGTCTTTTTCAGTCCCCACTCCCCATTGGACACCAGCTGCATTCCCGTCCACCTTCTGAACATCTGGAGCCTAGCCCTCTCTTATCCCTTCTCAGAGCCACTGCCTTCCTTGAGTCTGCAGATTGGACTATTGCAGCAACCGCTTATCTTGATTGTCTGCTGCCAGTCTCTCTACCACCTCCCTTCTGTTGGCCACTAGAACTGTGACTCTAAAATAAGAAACTTTATCATGTTATTTCCATTCCTGTAGACTAAAGTTGAAATTTCTTAAAATGACACACACACACAAAAAAAAAAGTTCTTCAAGATCTGGCCCTAAGCTGGTTTCTCACCCCATTACCACTGTGTGTATCTGGCACTCCTGCTGCAGACCTCCACAGTCCTCAGAGAAGTCTGCCCTTTTGGTACCTTAAAATACATGCCTTCCCCTTTGTCTGGACTATCGTCTTCCCTTTCCTACACAGAGATCTTCATTGTATGCCACCTGCTTTACCACCTGCTTGCATGCTGCCTCTGTCCCCTGTGCTCCAGAAGGTTTGTCTGCATACTCTGCTGTAGTGTGTGTCTGATTGTGCTGTAGCATTTATTTATGTTTATTCACTCTTCTAGCCTGTAAGTGTTTCATCTTCCTTGTTTCTCTGGCACTCTAGGTGTTTGTTGAATTAACGATTCTTCTAACTTTTCTAGTTTTCTTTCTGTGATAGAAACCTAAAATCAAGTATAGTTATATCAGTAATTAAACCGAATAACACACTGGGAAATCAATGTAGATGCCCTTTAAAGATTCTATTTTTTTTATTGCTAGTGAGTAAAATGAGATACTGACTCTGTGATAAAGTACACTAGTGTTAAAGTGTTCAAATCTGATATTTATTAGTAGACCTGTAATGAATCTTGCTGACATTTGAAGTTTGTGACATTTCCTTCACACTCTTTCCTGACTGGAAGGCATAAATGACTGACAGTAAAGAGCAGTTAATCATTTTCCAAGTAAAACATTTCAGGGGCTCCTGCCTTTATTGTTCCCAGATGAGTGTGCAGCCTGTTCCTTATGTGTTTCAAAGATGATTTTCCTATCAGGTTGTCAGTCAGTTAAAAAAAAAAAAAAGTTACCCTTTTCTGAATTCTGCAAGATTGGCAGAAGGGGAATTTTTGAGAATCTACATTGTTAGTTGGTAGTTGTTATATTTGCTCTATGACAGTTATCTAGACTTTTTATGTGAAGTGCTTTTTTTTTAAGGTTCAGTTTTTATTATTTACTAATCGAATGCTACCTGTGCGATCTAGCAGAATGAAATATGAATGAGAATAATTGACTATCTTTATCACTACCTGTATATATTTTTTTCTTTTGCTAAATAGGCGAGTGTTGTGTATTAAGGAAGTTGAAATCCTAGGCCACATGTCCGTGGACTGGCAGTGTCCATTTGAAGATTTTGTATTTCCTCCTAGTGTCAATGAAAATATGCTGAAATTTTCAATTAAGGTAAGGAAACATGAATCATATCTTTAGAGTCAAGAATGTATTGCTTTCAGATTGTTTTACAGTTAACTACACAACATGTTTGAGGGATTAATGTCATTGTCATTATTATTATTATATGCTGAGATGTAAAGATGTAATCAATTTATTTGTGTAACTGTACTTTATTTCCTGACAGTCCTTGATTGCTTAGAGTGAAATACCAGTCTACCTGCCCAAAGAATTAGGTTTCTGATATGCTGATATTTCCTTTTTTGTTAGAATTAAGCAGTAGTAAATAGGTTTGTTTTTTTTTAACTTCATATGGACCCTCATTTTGCTATAATCTTAGACAGTTCTGTAAAGATTTTCAAATTAGCAAAAGATTTGGTAAAAGTAGATATTATATCAAGAATTACCTATGTTTTATAATATTTGGCATTTATGGAATGCTAATACAATTTAAGAATGTAACAATATTTTTACATCTTCTCCATTATTTTCTAAGGAAGCACTTTTATTTTGATTCCATAGTAATTAGCAAAAATGATACCCCATTTTTTGCTTAGTTCATAGGCTCAAGTACTTACTTTGAAAAAGGTGTTTATTATATTACATTTAATATATTATAAATTTATTTTCATACCTTTAAAAAAATTGCAAATTGTTGTTCCAAATGTGATAATTTCTGTAGTATATTTGTTTATTTTAAACAACAATGTTATTTCTCATAGTAAAACTATCTGAAAACATTTACCACAAAATTTAATAGTGATGTAAGTACAGTCATCCTTTAATTTATGTTTACTTTTCCTGCCATGGAAGTTTACAAATAAAAAGAACCACCATGTCACTCTACCATTTTATATTTTAGCATTACCTTCTTGTGGAGTGTCAAAATTTAAAGAGTGCCTTGGTGTATGAAGCATAGTTTTCAAACTAGGAAAGACTTTGTCACTATGCATATATTTTAGTGTTCTCAGTTATTACTTTTCTTTCACATCAGTGGTAAGAATTGACTCAATGTAGTTTACATTATATAAGAATTTTATCTATCAGCCAAGGAAATGAAGGAAGGGTTTTTTGATTTGTTAGGTGTGATGAGTTATCAAGTGGTGTTTCTGTAGGCTATTTATCATAGCCTGCAGAAAGCCATTATTGTATACAGATAGATATATATTCATCCAATTTTATAAATTCTAACAACTCACATATGGAACCACTCTCCTTGTACCAAGATGTTTTATTTCATATCATACTCGCATATGTTTATTTGCTTAGTATACTGGTTATAAAGCAGAGTTGACATTTAAGCATGCAATTAAAGGTTATGACTTTTTTTTTTCTGCCCCAGAATAATTTTGTTTTTGTCATTGTTTCTTTTGAAACAGGAACAGGGTCTGTTCCACATAAAAGACAGTGCCAGTCAAGGATGTCTTCGGAAGGTTTACCTGAAGGATACTGCCACAGCAGAGGTAAACGGTTTATTTTAAAGAGCACCGCTCAATTTTTTTAGCTGAAAGATTTTTTTTAAAGCCTGTCCTGTTAAAATTAACAGTACCCATTGTTTGTCCCCAGAGTTATTCCAGTTATAACTTTGGGTGGATATGTAAGTTTAACATAGCATACCGTGGACTCAGTAGGGCAGGATTAGGGTCTTGCTTTGTATGACATGTTTGGACTGCGTCCTTGTCCTCAGCTGTTGCCCTGTGCGGCAAGCTACAGTTATTGCTTTTGTACTGTTCTCTTCCACCAGAAGAGCCTGTACTTGTCTTTACAATTCATAATAAATATTTTATTTTGCAGAGAGCATATAATATCATTGAAGATGCACAGTCAACAAGACACCAGCAAAAATTGATGAAGCAGTCATCCCTGAGATTTCTCAGGCCCCAGATACCATCTTAGTCACAGATCCCAGAGGGCTAAACCTGAGGAAAAATCCAGTCACAAGTCTTGTCTGTAAATACTCTGCTTTGCCTAAAGACAATTTTCAAGCAGTCTCTTTATTTTATTTTTCTGGTATTGGGTTTTTTCTTTTTAGTTTTTACTCCAATTTTGTAGCCATGTGTATGTCAGCAGTGCATTTCTACACTGCCATATGAATGGGTCAGACTCTTGAAGAAGCATCACTTCAAGCTCAGAGTGAAATTTTCATTAATATTAAAATTATGAAGCAAAGGGCAATGGGCTTATTTTTAATTAAAAACCTTACTGAAGAATAAGAGAGGAGCTTAGAATCACTAGTGTTCTTTGAAAGGTTCTGCTTATGGACAAATGTTGGACACTTTGACATTTTGTTTAAGGGTAATTTGTGCGATAATTGAACTGAGATAACATTTGTGGTAAACCACGTAATTGATTTGAAGACAAGCGGCTAAAGGGAGAATTGACATGTTTTCCATTTTCTTTTCATGAAACACTGTTTTTCTCCTAATAAAACATGTTTTATTTTGGTACTTATTTTATTTTGTTTTTCCTCCTTGCACTCTAATGAAAGAAATATGGACGATCACACCTTACAATATCTAAATGTTCTTGTAGTGCAGCATTCACAAAATGTTGGAAGTTACTTGCTCCTTCAGGATGATCTTATATGACACAATTATAATTTGCTGATACATGAAAATGTTACACTTTGTTTTTCAAGACTCTGAAATATGTAAAATTCTATATTTTTGTATTCCCAGAAATTGTTTCCTAGAAGTTAAAAGACTTTAAAGATATCATAAATTAACATTTAGTCCTAATGCAAACCTAGAAATGTATTTTAAATACTTATTAGGAAGAATGAAAAGTTCCTAGTTGCTTTATATGGAAGTAAAATGAGGCATATATTACAAAATTGTGGAAAATAAATGTTAGTTGTGTTTTTGAGGGATCAGGCCTGTGAGAATCAATTCAGTACAGTATTTCTGCATCTCACTTTTGTTGGTCAAAAATACACTGCCTATTAAATTTTTTTAAAAAATACTCAAAAATACTTAGTTTTTCAAATGAACCTTTAGATTTGCACATAGTGTTTAACATGGCATTTATTTCAAATCAGTGAATTGATGAGATGAAGATGTGAACATGTTTGGTTTGCTGTATTTTTGTTTATGTGTGATAATGGTTCTTCCATCATTATTCATGTTTTTTAAGGCCTGACCATAAAACTTTTAAAAATTTTCCTAGTGTTATTTATATTTAATGTATAATCTAAAAGAGAATGCAATAACCAATGCCCCAAATGTTTGATCTCTGGTAGTTATTGTCTGTAGCATATACAGTATAAAACTTATAACTTTAAATTGAATTTCTATATTAGTGGTTAATTACAGTTTATAAAAAGGATTATTATAAATAACATCACAGCAAATGTTCTCGTATTTTGTGTATTTAAAACTGACTTAATCAGGAATTGGGATATCTGATTATATTTTTCATATGAATCACTATTATTTACAATGTCCTAGATATTTATAAAATTATATTATACTGATGGTTTATTCTAAAAATGCATTATACAGCATTGAACCAAGAAAAATTGTAAAAATCAAACTCATTATCTCAGAGGCTTAAAAATAAACTTTCAAGTATTTGTAACCTTTTTACTTCATCTCCTAGGACAGAAGTAATTCATTGGTAAAGTATAATAATGTCTATTGTTGTATTTTTTAAAATGTTTTGAGAGTCAATTACTTTCATATGAACTACTGAGAGAAATAAAACATTTGATGCATTGTTTAAAGGTGTGAAAACTTTGCAGATTTATGTTAACTTGAGTAACATTCGCTTTTACTTTTTTGTCTTTCCTTTTTCCTCCAATTTAATAATGATAAGGTAGATGAATAGTAATGGAGGGCTTTACAGAATGCTAGTCGGTGAAAGCTTTTTCCCAGGGGTACAGATCTTCTCTGCCGCACTGGAAATCTGTGGCACAGACCTCCAATACAGGAGAAATTCAGAGCATGCAACTGACCAAGGGGCCCAGCTGCTGCACTTATCGACCCATCGCTGTATTTGCATAGAGGCCATGCCTTCCCTGGTCTCTCAACCACAAAAGTATGCCAAGTATGTGAAGACAGGCCCTTCCTTCATGGGAATCACAGAGCTCCTCTGACAACTGACGCTGGCTTGACACTTCTTCAGTGGCCTTGTAGACCCTTTCCGACACAGCATGACAGTAGTACGAGAAGCTTCCACTTCATCTCCTCTCCCCCCCACTCCCCCCCAGTCTCTTAAGTCTGAAGGGCCACTCAGTCCTAGACTACCCAGTAGGAAGAACAGGCTCAACTGAGGACTAGCAAAGCAGGGGCATCAAAATCAAAAAAGAACAAAAATTAGAAGACTGCACCCAAGCTTCATAAGAAAAATTAAAATCTAGGGCAGACTTCTCTATATGTGTTTTGTGATTTAGTATTGTTTTCATTTTGAATTATGTATAAAGGAGGATACTTTATCTTTTTGGTGCTTTGGGTCTCAAAGTTTATTAATCTGGTGCTGCCTGGACATTTGGGTTTTTTTGTTTTTGTTGTTTTGTTTTTTTGAGTCAGGGTCTCACTCTGTCACTCAGACTGGAGGGCAGTGACGCTTAGATAATGGCTCACTGCAGCCTTGAACTCTGGGTTTAAGCAATCCTTTCTTCTCAGCCTCTCAAGTAGCTGGGACTATAGGCACATGCCACCACACTTAGCTAATTTTTATATTTTTTTGTAGAGGCAGGGTCTCGTTATGTTGCCCAGGTTGGTCTCAAATTCCTATTCTCAAGGAATCCTCCCATCTTGGCCTCCCAAAGTGCTGGAATTATAGGTGTGAACCACCACGCCCAGCCGGACACCTGTTTTTAACACAGCTCCATGTGGATTTCTGAAAATTAATGCTTTGGACTTAAAATAATCAAACTCTTAAAACTCTTAAACCCAATGCCAGTTAAAGTACAGAGTTTCCATTACTTCCAGAGCTAGAAGAATCATCTTTTCATTGGGGAGAAAAACCAAAGATTCCTAGAGGATAGGAGATGGCTCATATCAGAATCGTCTTTCCTCTAGGGACGAGGCCTTTTGCTTGAGAATCACTGCCAGAATGACCATGAGTGGATTCTATGCCATGTCTGTAGGCTCAGAAGAAATTGAGTCTCACTGGAGCAGAAGGAGCACATTTTTCTTGTAATTGTGCCTCTAGTGGAAGAATTTAGGCTTATTGTTCCTGATTCATGCTTGAAAATATCTTCATCTACAAACCTATTTCACTGTGAGTCTCTTTGAACTGAAAATGTCCTTAGAAAGATTGATTTGGTTTGTTTTTACGAACTACAGGCCCATAATTCCTTATCCATAATTCTAATATTTAAAAAGCTCTGAAAATCGAAAGGTTTTTTTTACATGTTTGAAACAAATACGTTTGGCAGTAACATCTGAACTGAACTGACATGAGGCTTTTCATGGTCTTTATTTTGTTTGGTGGAGACCGTTTGGCTGTAGCACAAGTAATCTAATTGCTTATGGGGCACTGCCCTGCTTTCACTGGAGGTATACAGGCTATGTGTAGTTTATGAACATGTTGCTTTTTGAAACTTGAAGCTCAGTGTTCTGAAACACTTCTGGCCTCCAGGGTTTAGATAAGAGATTGTGGAGCCACATATCCTAAAAATTCTTAGTGTATTAAACTTGCTTCTCAAATTTCAGAAAAATCATAGACTATAGGAGAAACCATGAGAAACCACAGAATCATCTTCCCTCTTCAGACCATGCCAGTGTTTCATTTTACTGTTATGCTGGCAAATTGTTGTTTTGATCACATTCAGGGTAATTGATGTCAACATATGTTGCCACATGATTGTACATCAGAAGGATTTATGACACAAGAAAGAATACAGAACAGAAGAAGATAATAATGATTGTTAACCCTCCTTGTACATTAAGTAAATAGCATCTGCTGTATGGGAAAGATTTTAAAAATTGACCTCTAGTGGGAAAATAATTAGAGTAGTAATGAAATAAGCCAACGTGGTAATCTCTGTTAGTGGTGTCCACTGAGATAGTAAAGAACACTTCACAAAGAAGTTTTAGTTCTTTAGCATTAATTCTTTTAAACTTGAAGAAAGACCAAGTGATTTCTCCAGAGATTGACTAAATGCTTAAAGTGGTTTAAATTTCATGGTAAATGATTTTCATCAAAAGTAGATTTCAGATCTTGGTATTTGAATTTGTTGCTTGTTTTGTAGAAAATATTTATAATACCAGTTTTTCCTCTTAGATAAATTACTTTTCACTTATTTATTTATTTATTTATTTTAAGACAGAATCCTGCTCTTTCATCCAGGCTGAGTGTAGTGTCATGGTCATAGTTCACTGCAGCCTTGAACTCTTGGGCTCAACCAATCCTCCCACCTCAACTTCCTGAGTTTCTGGGACTACAGGCATGTGCCATCATGCCTGACTGACTTTTATTTTGGGTTTTTTTTTTTAATCTTTATTTTTTAAAGATGGCGTTTCACTGTGTGATCCAGGTTGGCCTCGAACTTCTGGCCTTGAGCAGTCCTCCTGCCTCGGCCTCCCAAAGCCATCAGGTTCAGCCTTTTTTATTACTATCTTCTTTTAAGTGTCCCCTCTCTATGCATTATTTTATTAATTTTCTTATGATACCTCTTTATTATTAGATTATCTTTATTAAATAGATATTATATTATTAGTTGGCAGACTACAACCCATAGACCAAATCATCTGTTCTTGTAAGTAAAGTTTTATTGGAACACAGTTACAGCCATTCATTTGCGTTGGCTATGTCTAGTTTTGCACTATGATGGCAGAATTGGAGGAATCTTGCAGAATTGGGTAGCTATGACAAAGACTATGTGGCTAGCAAAGCCTAAAACATTTACAGTCCTACCCTTTATGGAAACAGTTCACCAATCCCTATAGTATACCATATAATTGCTTTTACAGATGAGACAGAAAGATATCAAGTCACTTATGTGGTGAGGTCCTATGGTGAGAAGGGAACTGAAATGATAATGCTACATCTACCAATAGTCTTCTCATTCTCTACTTTTCCCCCCTTTTTCTTCTTAGAAACAAGGATACTTATATTAACACTGAATGAAAACAACCAATATTGGCCTGTTGGATTCCTTTTAGGACCTTATGGCCCTATCCTCAAATTACCTTTCTCTCCATCTTTTAGGCCTAACAGTGACAAGGACTTCCTATAGTAACACTAAAAATCTAAACAAGTCCTTAGTTGAAGCTTTTTTTTTTCCTCCTGGAGAACTCTTTCATATAGTCTAATATTACTGTGACAGTTTACTAGCATATGTAGCTTTTGAGGTGTAAAAATGAAATAAAAACTTTGGATATAGGACACAAAACTTGTCTCTGTTTCTAATACACAATCAGAGCTGTGAATCAAACGCATAGGGTTCTGCGCTGAACTGTTAAAGAGTTCTAGTGATATCAGAAGTAGAAAACCTGACCAAGATACATACTTTATCACAGCTGGCTAGGGACTTTCCAAAAGATGATATTTTTGAACATGGCACATGACATTATAGAGTGGTAGTGTAACAAATGAGCAGGTGTTTAAAGATTGCTATTTGAATGGAAGCTGTAAAGTTTTAGCCTCACCAGAGGATGCTGCTGCAAATTAGTTAAGCAAGCACTTATTGATGGTTTAAATTAAGCAGCCACGCTGGAACAGGGCACGTTTCCCTTCCCTGTGGAGTACTGTTAGAGAGTCTTAACCTACTTTGACACTTCTGATCAAATCTGTATTTCATTCAATTTACAGTGATTCATGATTTCAAAAATAGAAGGAAGAAAAAAAAATAGGGCATGAATTAGAGGATTAACATTAGCGTTCTTAACGTTTTCAATGAAGATTTCCTGGACTCTGCAGTCATTTGAATAATCTATCACTAACTGTAATTGAAGATAGTAGTTGTTTTTTTTTTCTTTAAGCCAAGATAAGGGAGTCATACTCCTGAGAAATTCTCGAATAGTTGTGAGGTCTATGGGACATTTGAATATATCTGGAATTATTGGCAGTGGGACACAACTGTTTGCTTTGGTAACAGATTCCTATGGTTAACATTTAGAGACCTGGAAAGCACTCCTTCTGAGTTGACCTCAGATGAAATCAGAATCTTGCATGACTGTTATTGCAGTCCAGATGATGAATGGATACTATTGAAAACACAATTTTGTAAGGGCCATAAAGACTGATTACACATGACTTAGACTGGGAAGAATATATTTCCCACTCTACCTAAAATTAATGCCCAATTACTGATGAATTATAATGCAACTGTTTTGGAAGCACTAGTAATGCTAATTTTATGTTGAATTGATTAGTTTTTATTAATACTATCCCTCTTTTTTGGCAAAAATAATTCAGTTGGGGACTCTTGTTTTAGTTTTGCTTAAACTCATAGATTTATAATACTAGTTTATGGTTGAAAGGTCCTTACATTCAGCATAGATCTGTTTTCTTGTGGCTTCCATCTAGTGCTCAAATCCTTAGAGCATCAGAATAAGAATGAGTTTTTCTGTATATGGAAGCCTATATATGGGAGTGCTAATAAAATTGAAGGCTGACCTCATGTTCTACTATTCATTCAGCAAGCATGCAAGTCTTTTTGAGGTTCTCATCTTTGTCTACTCAAACCATCCCTAATTAGACGTAACTTTGAGTCATCCTGAAATCCCAATGGACCTGCCTAAGCAAAAACGTTCATCCATGTCCCTCTTAGGATATGGTGCACTGATCACAAGAGTGTTCCAGAAATCAACTAAGGCACAGTGGTACTTGGAAAATTCCATATTTTCTACTACTTTTCTAGTAGTGGTAAGTATCCCAATCTATTAAAACAATAACATATTAAGTAAAATATCCCCATTATTATTTACTAATCTTGTAGCTTCTGCTCACATAAGAATATTATTGAGTTATCCCTTGTATCACTTTTCCTGAAAGTAAGAATGAATTTGTGTGGTACTGTAAATACAAAAATCTAAAATGTTGAGATAATTCCTTTACCTCTCTTAGTCTCAGTTTCTTCCTTTGAAAATAAAATTTTGAACCAGATCTGCCTTTTTATGATCCCTATGGATTTTACTAATATTGATACAATGCTCATTTTTAGAGTTGTTATCCTGAAAATGTGAGATGTGTTGCTTGAACAAGTTTTTATTTCCTCTTTCTCACAGTATTCCCAGAGACATTACATATACTTAATAATTAGTGAGTTTAACCAGGCGGCTTTAATAAAAACAAAGAGGAGAAAGTGTGAGAAATTGTTGTCCTTGCATGGAAATTGGTATAGGTGCAAAGACTACAGGTAACCAAGCCCCCAAAGACAGCTTCTAGAAGATCTGTGAGCAGGAGTGGCTGAGTCTGGAGCCAGGTCATTGTTGTGAAAATAGAATCCCGCTCTTTCTTTCCAGAGGCACACCCACAGCAGCACCTTTTAGTTGTCTAAGGATCTGTGCTCACGCTAGGCCAAACTAGGCTTTCCATAAGATATCACCAATGCAGAAGACTTCCCCTGCTGGGCTCAGCCCTGTCATCTGAAATTTGTTGCAATTATCACTTTAGATAAAGGAATGCAAATGTTAACTATGTGGGTTAATTTGCATGGGTTACATTACCAAATCAGATAAAAGATCATTTTAGTAATTAACATACTAAAGAGCTGTACATTTTATAAATCCATGTTTCATCTCTTTTAAGAGCAACCCTATATGGCAGGTGAAAAACAAGGTTGCAAAACTGATTCACCCAAGTTCTCATAGCTAGGAAGGACAGTCTCAAGAACTGTTCCAAATCACATTCCTTTTCTATCACACTGCACCACTTCATTGTAAGCACAACAGCCTGCAGATATGGACCGTTTTTAAAATTTGAGGACACAAGATAGATAAAGCAAATTATAACTAATGTAGATGCAGCTTTAAACTTTTGACTAGTTATGCATGCATTCAGATGTACTATTCTGACCCAGTTCTTGCATGAGAAGATGAAAGTAATTCTGTAGTTCCTTGTGGCTTAGTCTTCTCGTGGTTGCCATCCTCCTTTCATAGGAAAGTTTCTTATTTCCTGGGCTTTTATATCACCTCATCTTTTGTCACATGTTTCCACAGAGCAAATGCAGGTTCATCATGCCACTAAACAGTCATCTGGCTAAAGCCTTGCATCCCAGTTGGGATGAGCTTTGCTCACCTTTGGTTTTTAGACTGCTACCAGTAAATGGAAGGTTTCCACCATGGAGTGTCCATGTTTCAGAGGCAAGTAACAGAAAATTCTGATTTAATTGGCTTAACTAATAGGAGGATTTATTATCTAACATATTGGAAGTGACATAAAAAGACTTAGAGGGTTTCCTGTTTTGTCAAGTCATCTGCACACCACCACCATCCAAGAAGGCACAATCTTTCCATGTTTCTGCTTTGCCATGCTCAGCCTGGTGTCTGTCTCCTCTCATGATCTCTGAATGGCCATGACAGTTTCAGGCAACACATCTTGTAAGTAACGTTTTTGCAGAGGAAATAATCCACTCTGCCTATTTTTTTCTTTATTTTCTAAGAGCAAGGAAACATTTCCCAGGAGTCTCCAGTAGATCTCCATTCAAATTTCATTGTTCAGGACTGGATCACATGTCTCTTTCTAAATCTGTCACCAGCAAGGCAAATGTTGTTATCAGGAATGACATACAGAAATTAAGACTTAACCCTGAGTCACATGAAGGAGGGGTGGAAATCCAAACAAAACTGTCAGATTGCCAAGAAATTCAGCTAAGAACTATCCAATAAAAAATATTATATAGATCTGCTTACAGAAAAGGATTAAAAATGGGATACTATATATAAAAAAAGCAGATTTGAGTATGAATTAAATATAATTTTTAGTAAAATCAATAAGGGTGAATAGCTACTAGGTGGACAGCCAAACAGCAAGGCACAGGACAGCTTCAAACATTTTCAAAAATTCATATTCATGTACACAACACAGAAGTATACCAGGGAATATTTGATTATTTCCCCTAATTTACTATTGCCTTTGTTATAATAATAGAGGCCTGAGATTTCTAGTCAAGATGACATTATTCTTTGAGTTCTTCACTCTGGTTCAAACACATAGTAATTGGTGAAATGTAAAATACAGAAACAATAAGGGCTCAGCAGTGCTTAAAAGCAGGAAAACCATATGTATGAAACAAATAGGAGAAAGATTACTAATGATAATATGAAAGACTAAATATCTAAAAATACTCTTTGTACAAAGCACCTAGAAATACTAGATAAAATGTAACATTCTCTGAAATGAATAGCTGAGATAAAGACTATAAGAACATTCCTAGCTGGGCTCAGTGGCTCAGCCTGTAATCCCGTGGCTTGGGAGGCTGAGGTGAGTGGATTGCCTGAGCCCGTGGGTTCGAGACTCGCCTGGGCAACTTGGTGAGACCTCATCTCTACAATTAAAAAAAAACAACAACAACATTCCTTATGAAGAAAACTGTAAAGGAAAGTTAAAACCAGACCAATAAACATATGATGTTATTGCAGCCCAGAATGATGGAAGATTTGCTGATTTTCTTAACCAATTTTGCTAATCTCAGGCTTGGGATTTAATGCCCAGGACAATAGGTCTTGGACCCTTGTAAGGCGAGAAGTAGGAACTTAGAACCCCTCACAAAATCTAGATCCTCTTTTAAGATGAAATGGTGGGCTAGAAAACTGTTCCTACTGGTGCAGATAAATTACAAAGAAGGTTGTTTTGGCCTGGATTCTGAGTGGAAATAAAGTGTAATCACTTTACTTTTTAGTTTTTACACATTGAGAATGTGTAATCACTGCATTTGATCACATGGGTTTGCAAATTGAATTCATTTCTATGTGGTCTTGGAGGTTCCAAGCAAAGAAATTAACATTAAAAGGATCTGGGGATAGTGATATTCCTGGAATACCTGACAAATGCAAAATCAGGTAAACTTTCAACCAAGGTTTTGCATGCCTCCCAATGTTTACCCACACTAAAGACAAGGAAACAACCCAGTTTGAGCAAGAGTCAACAAATTCGAAACTGTCAGACTGCCAAGAAATTCAGATAAGAACTATCCAATAAAAAATATTAAATAGATCTGCTTACAGAAAAGGATTAAAAATGGGATACTATATTTAAAAAAGCAGATTTGAGTAAGAAATAGTGTTTCTAGAAATAAAAATACCATTAAAATAAAAAGTCAATGGAAGGTCACAAAGTAGATTAGATATAGTTGAAGAAAGGATTAATGAACTGGAAGATAGAAATGATCAATACATTTTCCGAAATGCAGCACAGACAGAGATGGAAAATGTTGAAAGAGAAATTAAGTGACATAGAGAATAGGTGAGAATATCCAACATACTCTAAGTCCTGTAAGAATAATGGAAGTGGCTGATATGTTCCAGAATTTATGAAAGATATTATTTGATATATGCAGAAAACAAAGTAGATAAAGAACAGGATAAATAAATGCAAGAGACATTGGATTAAAATTATAGCATAGCAAGAAAAATTGAAGAACAACTAAAAAGAACAGATTACTGACAAAGGATCAGCAATTAGACTGACAGAAGAATTCTTAACAGTAATAGAGCCCAGGATACAATAGAATGTCTTCATATTGTTGAGAGAAAACCAATATCCAGTCGTCTTTAATCAGCTAAATTATTTAAAAATGAAGGTTAAACAATCTCATTTTCAGAATAAAAAAGTTTTCCATTTTCAGATTCTTCCTTTAAAAACTACTAAAGGATGTCCTTAAGGAAAAAGGAAATGGAATGCAGAAAGAAAGAATAAGATATAAGAAGCAATAGGAATAAAAACATTGGTAGACTATAGAGTTAAAATACCACTTAGTGCCAAAGGCGCATAGGAAAATGTTTACCAAAACACTGCAAGACATTTTTAAAGAAAATTATAAAATCTTATTGAAACAGTTTAAATTATCTATATAAATGGAAAGTTATACAATGTTCATGGATGTTAAGACTCATTAAGTAATTATGCTCAAATTCACCTATAAATTCAATGTAATTCTAATTAACATTCTATTAATATTTTTCATGGATCTAGATGGGCTTTTTAAAAAATTAACATAGACGAGTGAAAGTCTGAGAGTTATCAAATCAGTTTTAGGAATACAACCAAGTGAAAGGTATATTTTGTACTTCCATATTTTTAAAGTTTACTAAAAAACTGTAAAAATTAAACCAATGTAGTATTTTCAGAGAAATAAGACAAGTAGATAAATGGAGCAAAATAGGCTAACAACAGATCCATGTATATTTGGAAATATGCAATATAATGATAAAAATAGTAACTAAAACATGGTTCCTACTATGTTAAGTTTCAGGCACTGTTTTAAGAGCTTTACATATTCTAATTTATTTATCTTCAAAAGTGACATTAAATTACAGCCAGGCACAGCAACATGATTCATGATAGTCAAAAGGTAGAAACAACCCAGAAGTCTGTCAAGAGAAGTCATGAACACATTGTGGTATACACATACAATGGAATATTATTCAGTCATGAAAAGAAAGTGTTATATACTACAAATGGATGAATCTCAAAAACTATGCAAAGTGAAAGAAGCCGCACAAGAAATTACATCCTTTTATAGGCTAGATCCAAAACAGGCAAATCTACAGAGACAAAGAGCAGATTAGTAGTTTTGAGGGGCTGGAGAGAGGAAATGATTACTTAGAAGGTAAGGGATATTCTTTTAGAATGAGAAAGTTGTGGGACTAGAGAGGGGTGTTGGTTGTACCACATTGTAAATGCAGTAAATGACACTGAGTTGTACGCTTTGTTGCTTTTTTTTTTTTTGAGTTGGAGCCTCACTCTGTCACCCAGACTGGAGTGCAGTGGCCGCTCCCAGCCACGGCAGCTCGACCTGCTCCGGCGATCCTTCCGCCTCAGCCTTCCAAGTAGCTGGAACTACAGGCACGTGCTACCACGCCTGGCTAATTTTTGATTTATTGTAGAGATGAGGTCTCGTCAAGTTGCCCAGGTAGGTCTCGAACCTGCGGGCTCAGGCAATTCACTCACCTCAGCCTCCCAAAGCGTGGGATTACAGGTTGAACCACCGAGCCCGGCTGAGTTGTACACTTTGTAATGGTTAATCATTATGTGAATTTTACCTCAATAAAATTTGATATATGCAGAAAACAAAGTAGATAAAGAACAGGATAAATACATCTAAATGCGAGAGACATTGAGTTAAAATTATAGCAAGGACAGACTGCTTGGGAAATTTATTCATATTAAAAATGGAATTTCTGCCTCATACCATACACTGAAATAAATACCAGGTATCTTAAAGACCGAAAGGCAAAGCAATACTTTAGAACTTACAGAAGATAATACAGGAGAATATTCTTATGACCTTGAGAAACTAGAATTTTTGTGAGAGAAAACACCATTCAAAAGTTAAATGACAAGCCACAAACTGGGAAGGATTATTTGCAAACCACTGAAAGATGATTATTTGGAATAGTAGAAGAACTCCTTTAACTTAGTATGAAAAAGACAACAATTCAATAGAGAAATGGGGAAATGCTATGAACAGGCAGTTCAGAGAAGGAAATCTGGAACTTAGGACATGCAAATGGAAACAATGAGTTGCCCTTTTGCATCTGTCTGGTTGGCAAATGTAGACATTTTGGGAACAACAGATGTTGTTGCAGTGACACACACACACACACAGTAAAACACTGCTGATAGGAGCGGAATCACTTCAGAGAGCAAGGTGGCAAGGCCCGCCATGGCTGAACACACGCATACACGCACTGCTGTTCCACTGAGACGGCCAACCCAGAGACACTCTCCAGCAGGCTAGGCAAAAGGAGAAGTAAGTATACAAGGATGTTCACTGCAATGTTTTAAATAAAAGCTAAAATGTGGAAACAACTTTCACTGGTGGATTAAAAAGCACGCAAAAGCATACTAAACTAGCAGCTATGAGATATGAATTCCCCCCAATCTATCATCAATCGAATCTAAAAAACAACATCTTGAGGGAAATGAACAAGATGCAAAAGAATAGAGATCATGTAAGTTTAAGACACATAACACATGAAAATTATAGATTCCAATTTTAGGGAAATGATTGTTTCTGGGAAAGGAGGGTGACAGGTATTGGGTAGGAGAGGAATGGGCTTTCATTGCATCTGCAGTGATTGTTCATTAAATCAAATAAAAGAGATTGGTTAGCAAGCATGGCAAAATGTTGAGGTGAGATCTGTTAAATTTGGGTGGTAAATGCCTGGCTGCTTATAAGATTACTTTTCCTACTTTCTGTACACGAAGCATTTCATATTTAAAGAAAGGAAGGAAGGAAGGAAGGCAGGAAGTGAGAGGGTGAGTGAGCGGCTCTTGGTCAGGGCTGTGTTTGAAGAGCTATGTCAGCACAGCTGGAACCTTCCGGTGCCCAGGACGCAGCAAGGGCTTCTCTCCAGGCCTGGGCCCCTGATGGCGCACTCAAGGTTTGATCCCTGAGGGAAGACCCAGGTGTTGAAGTCACTCTGGGTCTTGGTGAAAGGCCAGGAGGAAAAACTGGAAGAGGGAAAGGCCCAAACTACCTAAGGAATGCCAACCTGGAAGCATTGGATTAAACAAGTCAAGATTCACTTGGTATGTCTCCACACCCTTCCCACACCCCACCCCAATGCCAGTGGAGCTGCGAGCCATTAACAAAGCCGAGGAGGGGGGATGACTCGTTGACTTCGCAGACTGGGTAAAGCTGGAATGGAAAGGCTCTGGTAGGGAATGTTGTCAAGAGGCCATAAGCTACATACCCAGAGAGAGAAGGCCAAGCTTTGGGCAAAACTGAAAACAAGGGGATTCACTGAAAGTTTTAAAATGAGGAGTTGAAGAACTCCCAGCTGTCCACAGACACCCGAATCCCTTTTCCTGACTTGGCAGGAGCTGGTGGTCAGGGTCGAGGTGTGTGGAGGGTCAGAGGGCACACAGGGCTGCAATCAGTACCTGGAAAAATGGACTCAGAGAGTTTCTGTGTCCTGAGACACAGGCTCGTTTGTGGGCAGTTTGAGGTGCTACACTGAAAATGAGACGCCAAGGAAGAATTAGCATTCTGATTAGGGAGGCCCCCTAGTCCCTTCCTCCCTCGCACTCTTCACTCTGAGTCTTGGTTGAGAAACCAAGGTTGGTTTTTCCTTTGGAGAAACTGACTTGCCCAAGAGATTTTTGAGATTTTGACATTTTGACATTAGAGATTTTTGACATTTGAGGGTTGCCGGACTAAGTGGCTGGGTTTGATTCTGACATCTAATGGCTGCTGCCACAATGGGAGCTGTGTCCTTCTAGAGTGACAATGAACTTCAGAGATGAGGTTCCTTGTTTTACAGAGGAGTGGACTGAGTCCTTGGGAAGCAAGGGGCCTGCCTAGGAGAATATCAAGAAGTCAGGCTTGAGCTGGCCACAAATAATGCAGGCCTTTTTTCGTTTACATTAGAAATGTTATAAAGTATGGGGAAAATATATAAAGGCAGACTATGTGGAAAGGGATTTCCAAGGCAGCTCAATCCTATTCCTTTCAGGTACACATAGTTTCCGTAAGTTAAACGAGGCTATCAAAGTATGGTCTGGCCAGGCCTCTGGGGAACCTGCTTTAATGAATTGGATAAAGTTGGTTCATGTCTTATATACCAAATGATTGTCAATTGCTCCTTCTAAGGTAATTGAGAGTGCTTGAAAGGTAATTTAAGTGATACTTTATACTATTAATTAGCTCTACCTAACGTCTATATTTCATTGATAGAGCAGAGGCCTGACTTGAATTACCCTGGCAATCTAAGCCATTCAGGTTTTCTGGGTAAGAAATGTTTCTGGACAGAATAGGCCTGACAGAGATCTGGTTTAGATTCAGGAAGCCTATGACCTTCTGTGGACATTCATTTAGAGTTTACAAAAGGCAGCCCAGCCCTATGCATATCTTGTGTAGCCACTAATCAAACATCTTGACTGGAAATCTCCCTCTTTTAAGGTAGAACCCACATGTTTGAAATGGACATGTCTTAGGGCTGATCTGATCAATTAATTCAGACAATTATCAGACACCTTGGGACAGTTACCTTGTTGTTTCTAGAAACATTTTCTTTTGATTCAACATCTTTGTCAAAACAAAGATAAAAACAGAGATAACGTGACCTCCTGAAGGAAGATAAACTCCCCGATTTGTGTTCCGAGGACACCCGCCATGTCTTTCATCCTCCTTGTGGGAAATACGCGGAGTGGTTTTGCACAATGACATTGTTTACAGCTTCCTCCAGAATGGCTCTTGCCTTCACGGGGCTGGTCCCCTGAGTGGGGGACCCAACACAACGAGGCCACACTGGCGTGCTTGACCAAGGATCAGCTCAGACAGCTCTCCCATGGCCTGTGCTTGAGTCTGTCTTTGGATTTTCCCCTCTGTTTGCCCCAGTTTCCTTTTGAACCTGTCCCCTTTCCTTGTTTTCAGCTGAGCTCACCTCCACGAGCACAGCTGCTGTGTTCGTCTGGTCCACCCCATTCTGACAATGTGGTGGGTGGCTAGATATCACGGACAGAAAAGATACTGTTGTTTATCTTGAAGAAGATGTTTTTCTGTCACGTGGGCACCTGTGAGGCCCCAGCTCCACAGACATAAGAAAGACCCCCAGTTATGCAGTCTGAACGTCTGGATAGGGATCTCCAGGCTGCCCTCACCTCTCTGAGTCTGTTTCCTTGATGGGAACTGAGGAAGTTGGTTCTGAAAGCATTTCTAGTCCTTTAGTGGGTGGAGTAGTTTGAACCACAAGTAAAAAGTCCAAGTAGTAGTAGCGTTTCGAGGTTTTTTAAAGAATGATAGGAATGCTAGTCCTGGGTGAAATTTAGAAACCTTTCTAGGGACCAAGCCTGTGACTTAGAAGTTGCTAGCACAGGTCGGTTAAAGAAGCACTTAGTGAATATCTACCACCAACCAAACACTGCACTAGGTGGTGGACACAGAGGCCACCAGTCTCTGCGTATCTGGCCCCCTCGGCCTAGGCAGCACCAAGGTAAGGAAGAAGTTGTCACAGTCATTCTAATTAAAATTTATAATTTTCGTAGTTCTTGACATCTGAAGGAGAAAGTTTTCTTACTTTAATTATCTTGCAATAAAGGAAACATTTCTATATAATATATTGTGTATATAATTATTATTAATCTAAACATGCTAGAATTGTATACTTCAGGATTAAATGATGAAGCACAGTCTCATTAATGCAAAAAAATGGACAGGCATGCTGATGGATTTAGTTACCTTTTATAAATGCTGAATTGGCTTCTTGAATTAATCATAATTCATAATCTTGAATAATCATATATGTCTCTTGAAAAGATATTTACACTGACAGTTTATAAATGCTAACTAAATTCTTTCCAGACCAAGTAGCCAGGTCCTTGGACTGGAGGCATTTAAGAAAAGTGAAACTTAAGATTAATTAATCATTTAAAATTTTTATTTTTACATTATTTATAATGTTTTGGTAAGTGCTAACATCTTACCAAAGAAGTGCCAGAGTTGTCTTTGTGCAGAGAGTGACTCTTTGTGTTTTCCAACCTGTTATTCACAAGCTGTGCTTTTGGCAAATTTGTACGTTACATCTTTCTGGGATTACATATCGCTGTTTTGTGCACAGTTTGATTTTGGTCTTCAAGTTCCAAATGTATAATTTAATTTAGATTGGAGATACTTTAAAACCACATTTCTTTTCTAAAGTCATCTTTGCATAAAAAACTTCTACTGAATAGGTATACTACATCCTTTTCCTTTCGAGCATGTACTTTAGTTTGACCTTTCTGATTGGAAAGTCTCTCTGTCTGAAGTTTTTTCATTTGGTCAGCATCCTCTGGGTTAGGCACTTCAGCGGTGAGTTACTCCTGCCAGTTCTTACTACACTAGAACAGAAAGCAGTACGTTGGAGCAGAAAGACCACAGACCTTTCAAGCAGACAGGGCTGAGTCTCTGCTCTGTCATCTTGTGTCTCTGTCTAGTTTCCTTAACAAGAAAATGGAGATAATAATACCAACTTCACGAAGGTGTTAGGAGAATTAAATGAGATTATGTGTGTAAAGTGTCTGGTGTGATTCTCAATGCTCAGAGGAACAAAGTAAAATATATTAAATCCTAATATTCTTTGATTTCATAATGTTTGACCCAATAGATCTGCTAAATATCCATATTCAAATATTCCATACATATAATAGGTTGTATCTGTATCTAAAGCCATAGAAAAATTGTAAAAGTGTATCATAAGCAAATACTAATTGTTCTTTCATGGTGCCAAAGTCACTCCATTTCGATGTCAGTTTTTAGTTTGCATGGAAGTGTAAGCCCACCTCCGTGCGTGCCCACAAAACAGGACTGCACATCTGCTCACAGGAATCCTGGAATCTGGTTTCTTCAAATGGGTGTGCGCTGCAGAGTGGATTTTATATTTTAAAGAGACTAATAAAAAGACCCAAATGCTCTGGAAATGAAGTAAGGCGTTTAAAAAAGAACAGCCACTGTGTGTCTCAGTTTTCAGTCCTCCTATTTGAAAAGGCTGTCCGTGGAGTCCATGCCCAAACTTGAAAGCTCCCTGCACCGGGAGAGCCATGTGTGGAAGGCATCAAGGGAGGGGAGCTGCCCAAACACCAAACTTCATTGTTTTTCTTGGAGGTGGAGAGAGCTGCCGTTCAGAAAAATGTCCAAGGTTTCTGTGATTTGTTATGAATTGAAAGTCGTTCCCTGGACTGGATTACAGGAGGCTCCGAGGTCTGCCCGCCAGTCGACGTGGCAGCTGGCAGTTCTGTATGTAGCAGGGCAAGGGAAAACCCAGGAGAAAACTCTCATGGCTTGCCTGGCGAGGCTCCTCCTGCAGCTTTCCAGACTGTCTTCTCTTGGCCTTCCACTAGAGGGTGCCCAGCCACCAGCCGTGCCCGTGTTCTGGGTGGGCATCTTTCCTGGTCCTGCTTTGGAACTCCCCAGTGGGGTCCCAGGAGACAGTTGAGCCAAACCACCGACTCCGGAGCATTTTAGGTCCAACCCGTGGTTCAGGAGTCTCTCAACAGGTGCCCTCCAACTGGAGAGGATGGGGGCTGTGAGAGCCCTCGACCTCAGGACTGGGATTTTCATCTTGGATTTTTTTTTTAATGTCTCTATGATTCACAAGAGTGCTGCAGGGATGAACTCTGATAGATCCTGGGGCTCTGGGGACTATATTTCCTGAACCCCAATTGTCAGACCCTGTCAAGCTCATATGTCCTTATGGGAACAATCGACTGGAATATTTGAAACTAGAACTCCAGAAAATCCAGAACAGAACTGATGGGTTTTCTGTGATCAGAGCAAACTCTGTGTCCCGGAGATCTGGGCCTTGCTGCCTCTGCCGGAGTCACCCCTGAGCTGGCCCTCTGTGGCTGAGGGCCCTGACTCCTGACTCAGAACTCTAGTGAGCAGGTCACCAGCTCATGGTGCTGGAGGCGGCCTACGCATGGCCAGGCACGCTCGTCCTCCCTAACCTGAGCAGGGGGGGTGTGACAGGCCCAGTCCCCTAACCCGTGCAGGCCGCGTTCTCTGTTTCTCCCTGGCCCTGGGCTCGAAGACCTAAGTGAGCAACACGCCCCTGTGTGAATTTCTCCTGACGCTTTGGCATGCCTGATGCGAGTGATCAGAGCTGCATGCCCACTACCCTCTGAACACCTTGCAGTGTACCTGGGCACACACGATGCCATGTGGTCCTCCTGCATGATAAACCATTAGGCAGAGAGGTGGGAAGGATGACTCCATCCCTCTCGGTCCTCAGACGGGAACAATGAGGCTCAGAGCACGTAGGTGCCGGAATGAGGACTTGAACTCACATCAGCGGGTTCAGCAGGGACTGCTGATAATCCTTCAGGTCTTTGCAGCAGTAGGAACTTGAGTTTGACTTCAGAGAAACCTTCTGACCTTCAAGCGCACGAGACTGGGACACCCCTTCCAGATACTCTTCATACAGTGGCAGTGATGCTTGTTTTTGGGATGGATGGAAGGGTGTTCTTTCCTGAGGCGGGATGATGACCGGGACAGAGCTGGGGGAAGCTTCTCCCCACATTGTGTTGTAGAACAAGGCGCCCAGAAATAGATGCATGCGTCCCTGCAAGCACAAGAACATTTGTGTACAACCGTATGAAGGCAGACGGCTTCCAGTCCAGTTAACAACCGCCGTGGGGCCTTTTAGGAGGGGCTCGCCCCTCAGGAATTTAAACCCTCCGTGTTTGGGAGCTCCTGGGTCGGAGGGGGCTTCTGTCGCTAGTGGAGGGTGCAGTTCTGTCGCCGGCCACAGGGTGGCGGAGCGACTTAAGCTTGTCGCCTCTTCAGCCTCTGAACCCGAAGCTCGCTCTGGTCCCAGGGAACAAAGTGGAGCGGCTACGAGTTTGCCGAGAGACCTGGCTTCCACGTCGGTGAATAGCCTCAACGCCCATGTTGGGAGGAGGTGAGGGGAGGAGTTGCTGGATTCTGAAGAAGCAGAAAGGGCCCTTCCAAGGATCACCGAGTGGCCAAAGTCCAGTCCTCCTGATGGCCCCACTGGTGGGCGGAGGGCGCGTGAGCCCTGGCCCTGGGATCTGCAAGACTATTGCCATCTCTCCCGCATCTGAGTTTCCTTGTTGACCCATGATGCCATTAAAGGAGTGGTGTAAGCGTTTGCATACATGCTGGAGGAAATAATATCGGTGGGGTCCATTTTTGAGCTGGCACCTAGACTGGAGGGAGTGTGCTGGCAGTGCCGGCTGTATACACCACGATGCACACATAGAACTGTGGTCCCAGACACCCAGGGCCTCACCAAGCTGCCAGGGTGAGGTGCAAAGGGCAGGAGGCGGGCCAGGGCCCACTGTTGGCCCACGCAGACGCTCTGGGCTCTCACCTCCTGCTCAAACCCGTGATGCCACCATAGAGAGACAATAGAGGGTCTGGTGGCCGGAGCAAGGTTAGCAGAGAGAGGGTTGAATCTCAGCGTGGAAACTGTTTTCCAGCACATCTGGAGGGATGGAGGGGCTTCTGGTATCTTTTTGTAGAAGTTTTAATGGTCATTTTCTCAAATTTGAGATCATGGGCTTCTGTGGGGTGTGTGTGTGTGGTGTGGGAGACACACCAGCACACTGAGCAGTGGAGGCGGGCATTGCTGACGTGTCAGAACAGAGTCTGTATGGGGCTAGTGCTTTCCTTCCCTCACTGCTTTTTCATTGACGTTTGTGTCATTAATTCATGTATTTATTTAATCATTTGCAGGCATTCACAGAACACCTACTGTGTGCCTGGCAAGTTATGGTGAAACCGTTATGCTTATTTTTAGAAGAAGGCGGATCCCTGGGGGCCCATTCTTTCTGGGTTGGGAAAGGCAGTGCTCTACAGTTAGCTGAGAATGTGGGCTTGGGGCTGGGCTGTCTGGGTTTGACTCCCCACCCAGGCTCTCCTACCTGTGAGTCGTTGAGTTTCCTCATCCCGGTACGTGAATCAGGAATCCTCACATCAATACACTGTTGACAGGATTCAGTGAGCTAATAGGGAAGGATTTTCCCAGAGCACCCAGAAGAACTCAAGAAACACATCGCTCAAGGAATAGGTTATTCCTTTCTCTTTGTCAAGTAAAGCGTTCCACTGTCCTCATCTAACAAGTATCTATCATGTGCTTATAGACCTGCCACAGCAGAGAATAGAGATAACCTGGACACGGTCGTTTCTCTTCAGGGAGTGGGAGAGAGCTAGGGAATGATGCCACTGAGGCCACCAGGGAGGGGGTGGACAGTGACAGAATGAGCACAGAGATGAACCCATCCATCTGGGTTGGTGAAGATGAGGGAGAGGTACTGTGGCCTCTGCCTCTGATCAGGCTGCCGGGCTGGGAGCCAAGTCCTCCTGAGGTCCTAACTCTGTGTCGTCTCAGAAAATGCAACCCCTGAAGGAAAACATGACCTTCAGAGACACAGAAGGAACTCGCTCCTGTCAAGAGGATTCTAGGGCATGGGGCGATCACCTTTAGAGCTGACCTAAGCTCCCATTTGCAGGAGTGCCCTGGGTTAAGGAACCCAGTGCTGCCTTTCTGGGCCCGGTAACCAAGACATGGGTCCACGCTGATATCAGGACGCAAAGGGCACCCCAACCAGGCGCTCTCTGCTCCTTTGAGCTGAGGCTTCCTGGGGTTGCGCCTTACTTCAGGTTTTTCCCATTGGTTGAGGAAGGTACATGGGGGAACTGCACATTTAGCCTCCTAAGCCTCACGTTTCCTGGGGGAGAATGAGCGACCCTCCCAGCTCTCAGCAGATGTGGAAGGGCATCTTCAGGGAATGCTCTGAGGCTGGAGGCCAAGACTCACCAGGGATGCATGCTGCCCCGGGTCTGGCCCCTGTAGGGAGCCCGGCATAAAGGGGGCAGTTTGTAGGAATCCGTGGAGATGGATGGAGGGTGAGGGCAAGCACCCAACACCTCAGCCCCAGCAAAGGCAGCATGCCACCAGGAGGAGGAGCAGGGCTGGAAGTGGAAGGCCTGTGCTCTTTGTTCCTGTGTGTTCGTCTGGTGACCGTGAGCAGACCAGCTTACCAGTCAGGTGCTCAGTCTCCAAATCTGTAAGGCAGGGAGGAAAACTGTTGCTGGGCTCTGCCGATGTGGGTCCCTGCAGCTGGTGTGTCCAGGACGTTGCAATCCATGAAGAGAGGCTTCTCCTTGGGGCTGGCCTGCTCTGTAGTGACCGTCCAGGTGTCCCCAAGGTGTCCTCTCTCTGCCTCTGTCTCTACATCTCTCCCTCCAGGTGAACAGCGACCAGCAGTGTCCACGGGTTATCTGTCCACCCCCTTCAAGAGCCAAGTCCACATCAGGTTGTAAGTTACTGGACTCTGGCCTCCGCAATCGTCCCCCTTCCCCAGTCAATCTCCCACGGGAGTCTCCTGCTCCTGACAGGGCCCAGATGCTCCCTCTCACTCATAGAGCCCCACACCTTTCCTCACAGGCTTCCCTTCACCCCAACCTACAGGTGCCTCAGTTTCCACAAGGTGGCCACCTAGCTGATTGGACCACGTTGGCATTGTGGTAGGAACACCTCAGCGGCACTCATGTTCCCCACCCACTCCCAAGCCAATGTGTATTTCTACAGCACCTCATGTTAAGGTCTGAAGAAGGAGAAGCATCTGGGTCCCGTGCAGGGCCAAGAGGGCCGGAAAACCCCCTCAAACTCTGGCCCTCTTCCGGTGGCTTTGCCCCGACATTGACTTTGCTGCCTGTGGTTCCTTCTCAGTATTCACCATGTGAGCCTGTGGTGAGGACACTCGCAGCGTCCCCTCCCTCCAGGGGTCCCCTCAGCACGCCCTGGTGCTGGCCTCCCTCCAGGGTCAGCTCCCGACACTGACAGAGGCTTCCAGGCCCTGGTTGGGTTAAGGGAGTGCAGCAGTGACTGAGACATAGTCACTGTCTTCAAGGGGCTTCTAGGCTGGTTGGGGGAGTCAGCCTGGTGTTAGATGCAGGCCTTATCCTGTCAGCTGCAAGACAGATTTCTCTGGGTCCCTCAGCTGAGTGATAGCAAACATCTTTGGCGTTCCTCAAGTCTGTGGATGCCTGGCTTTCATCATCCCCATCATCAAGTATTTATCGGTGCTGCCTGTGTTCTGGGTGTGGGCTGGGTGCTGGAGGAATTTATAGTGAGCAAAGCCGCTTTCCTCACGGGTTTCTTGTCTGGCGGAGAAACCGAGGAAAAGTACAGCCGTGGCTGATGCTCCATTAAAGCAGTGGTAATTATACAATGGTCATCCTAGCTTCTGGCCTGTGGTGTGCAAGGGTCCTGCGGCGGCAGGTGTCCAGACTTGTCTACGCGAGGTGGCCCACCCGCTCCTTTTGATGTTCTCACGCAGCCCTTTCCCACTGGGCTCCTCATCCGAAACACAGAACACGGAGAACGATCTGGATAACAATTTTTTCAATTCTGTGGAGGGTTGTGCATAGGGAGAATTCCAGATGTGGAGGAGAGACGTTAACCCACGGCCTGCCCTGGGCTCCTGAGGGACCCAGGCCTAAAGTTAATGCTGTGTTTTTTTTAATTTGTTTGTTTGTTTTGTGATACGTTCTTCCCATTTTCCATCCTCTTAACATTGGTTTCTCTGACTTCCTGTCTTTTCTGGACTGTTTATTTCTTAAAATCTTCCTTCTTGAATTGTTTCTTCTATCCTTTCTCTTCCTTGCTGAACACAGAGGGAGAAACAGAACCCAGGGCAGAGTGGGTGCTTTCTTGGTGAGGGGTGAAGATTCTGCTTGACTTAGAAACCCACACAAACAAGGCCTGAGATCTGAGATAAAACACACATGGCCATCTGCAGTCCAATCAGGATTTTTTTCAGGTTAACCCTGGAGAGAAAATCAAATTCAGCAAATGTGTGTAATCACTCCCCTCCCCCACAACGGTGACTTGACTGGCAGAATAGGGTTCTCTGTCCTGTCTCCTCTAACTGAGCTTCTCAGTCCTCCCTTTGAAGTGTTTCAACTTAGTTTTCTGGATAGATGATACATGTGAATGGCCCAAACCTCAACGGGGATAAGAGGCATAGAGGGAAAGAACCTTTCTCAAGCCACCTTGCTCTTGTCCCTGGGAAATCACCCACCCACCAATTGCTTTCAGTCTTTTTTTTTTTTTCTGAGTTGAAGTCTTACTCTGTTGCCCAGGCCGCAGTGCAGTGGCATGCTTACAGCCACCCCAGCATCGACCTGCTGGACTCAGAGGATCCTTCCTCCTCAGCCTTCCAAGTAGCCGGAACTACAGGCACACACTACAACACTCGGCTAATTTTTTGATGTATTGTAGAGACGAGATCTTGCCAACTTGCCCAGGCTGTTCTCAAACCCATGGGCTCAGACAGTCCTCTTGCCTTGGCCTCCCAAAGTGCTGGGATGACAGGCTTCAGCCGCTTTCAGTCTTTCTTGATCTCAGTTCTCTTGATCAATTCTTTAAAAAAATTTTTTATTATAAAGATGTGGGATACAATTCAGGGTTTGGTATACAAACACTGATTATGCAGGTACCCTTGTTGATCAGGTATGCCCTTCCCTCCCCTAGCAGTTTCCCTCAACTGCCAATCGTACCCCCCTCCCCTGAAAGTTTCCCGCTTTCTTATAGTATTCCCCTTTCTTATAGTATTATAATTGTTCAAGTTCCACTTATGA
>CAUYQG010110088.1:0-13321 GCA_963574415.1 Tarsius wallacei | reverse complement strand
TTTTTACCTTTGCTTTATGATCTCATGGAAAGCTATATCTGATTTTAAGAAACCAAGAAAATAGTACCCAGAAGGGTGCAAACGAAATGTCCCTAACTTGACCTTAAATCCTGGGAAACTTGAATGATGTTCTGGAAAAGTGTAAAAACTTTTCTGTGTGTCACCCAAGAACTTGTGTAACAAAATGCTATAAATATTGTAAGTTTGCTAACAATAAATGAGCAGTCCTGCATAAACATCAGGTCTGTGTCCATCTCTCCTTTGCCAAGGCCACTCATCCTTTGGGAAACCCTGAACCTGCTAGAGCTGGACTCCAGCAACGCTGCTTAATTATGAACAGACCTACTCATAAAACAGACATCTTAAAGAAACGTTCAGTAAAACCTGGGTCCCATCCTCCATAGAAGGGTAGGCAACAATGCTAGGGGCGTTTGGTGGGCTGAGAATAACAGAACAGCATGTTGACCAAGGGAACACCAATGAACTGTACAGCGGGAAAAGGACATGAAATCTGAAGCAGGAGGTCTGACATATATCTTTTGGGGTTGTGCCCCATGAGTGAATGTCAACTGGTCCCAACTGCCTTGGGTCTAACATCCTGACAGTGGACTCAAGGTGACTCAGTCATGGCCTAAGACAAGGGAGAGAGCAGGGATCACTGACCTACCCCACGTTCATGGTCACACACCCCCTTAGATGATGATTCAAAAGATATGTGCCTTTGATACCTGGGTAGAGAAGTAATATCTGTCAGCCTCTTCTAGACTTCAGACTCTGAGAATTGTGAGTTCTGTCTGAGACCTCATATTAAGCTTTATCATGTTCACCAGAGACTACTCACACATTTCCAAATAGAGCAAGTGGATTATTCATCCCTTTATTGAGAACTGAAAATTTCTATACAGTTGGATGCCATTAGGCTGTTCCAAATACAGGGAAGGAGTCAAATCACACTCAGTCTGTGGCATCCAGAAGGGCTGGTGAACATTCACCTCTGCCAGTTCTCTAGTGACCCTGCTGAGGTAGCAAGGATGAAAGATCAGTCACAAAGAATGAGGGATCACCAGGTACTATCTGTATTAGGTGGGAGGTATCAGGGAGTGGTTGTGGATACAACAGTGGGACATTATTCAACAACAACAACAGAGAGATCCACTTGTGGGAGAACACAGTGGGAATCTTGGGAATAGCCTGTCAGAAGAGGATACATGCTAGTCAACTCTCCAGTTTACAAGTGGAGGAGGAAGAAAGGACATCCTCTGCGACTACCCTCATGGCACACAGTAGGTGGAGATGACTACACCAACCAAGGGTTTGCAGCATAGTCTTGAAATCTGGATGAAATCCACTCCATGGTCTTTGCTTTAGAGGCCTTGCATAGATGACAAATATGGTTGCTTTCCAGCCTCTTCTTCTCCATGCGTGTCATGTGCTATGACTCTATCTTCCCAGTTGCTTCTCCTGTTATCAAAATCCAGCAAACATGTTGTGGAACAATAGGCCAAAAGCAAATAGGCATCACACCAGTTTCTCTGCAAGAGAGAAGCAATATGTGCCAAAAACCTAGGGTCCTGAGAGGTCACCTGTGTCAAGCAACTGTAACAGTTTGAATGCAAAAGGGAAAAAGAAGCATAATCCTACACAGGCCCACAACAAAACCAGAAACCTGGTGAACATGTAGAATTTGGAGTGGGACCCAAGGATGAAACCGAGACATTCAGCAACCTTTGTTTTCCCTGGATGTGGAGTCTCCAGGTGTCTCTACCTCCTAAGGGTTTACCTCTTCCTCAGACTTACCAGGGGGATGATTCTTCTGAGTGTCTCAGATGTTCTGCATCAGGTGGGTGTCCTACAAGCAAATTCAGACCAGGGTATGTCACATGAAGCAGATCCCTCTCTAGACACCTTCTCTCCACTGTCTGCTCCCAACATAGGAACATCAAACTCCCAGTGGGAGAACAGGAAAAACTTAAAGATAGTCTTCCAGAAAGCCAGATATCATGGCTTGAGACAACTGCCTTGGTTAGCTTTGCCGAGCCAGGGACCAAATTCTCTCACTTCTGCTAGGTTATCCTCCCACCACCACATACCCTGAGTCTGGGCATGGATCCAATCTTTTTCCCTACAGATCCTGGGTCTGAGGCCACCTGCTTTCTAGAAGTTAAAGGGCAATAATTCCCTCTTCCTCGCAAGCATCCAACATTTTCATAGCCGAGAAGATGTTTTCAGCTGCCACTAGCATGAGGGAGGAAATGGCCCAATCTGGGTGAACATGGATCTCTATGACTACCCAGGAACAATGGTGACCCACAGCCACTGAGAGTGATGCGGTTCCCTCCTGTGTCCAGAAACATGTTGATAAGGCTACACATTACTTAGCTATGAACAGGCCTACTCACAAAACAGATATCTCAAAGTCATGTAAGTAAAAGCTGGGTCCCACCCTTCACAAAAGGAAAGACAATGATGCTACAGTGTTTTGGAAGGTAGAGTATATCAAAACACCATGTTTATCAAAGGGACAGTTACAATAAACAGTATAGCGGGTTAAAGACGTTAAATATTCAGCAGAATTTTGACCCATTCTATTTGTTTCTCTCTTCCTTCCAAAAATCGTGTGAAGTCATATCATTAGCACAAATGTTCAATGGAAATAAATATAACTGATAAAATTACCATCTGTGTAGATTTGGAGGTCTGAAGTGTCTCTTAAGCCTAGAGCTTTGTTTCGTCAGGGTGCTGGCCAACTTACCTGGGCTGAGTTTGTGGAGTAGGAATCTTGCCAGTCTTAGTCCCTCAGTCAGTTTTTCCTTGGAGATCTGCCCTTGGGAGTCATCATGGTCACAATGATTGAGGAGGACCTCAAGACACTCCAAGATTGAGAAGGAGGCATTTCTCCCTTCCTGCAACTTCTTCTTTAATTGTACCATCTCCTTTGCCTGAGCTTTTATTAAAAATTGGTAGTTCCTAAGGTAGATAGTAGAAAAAATTGAAGAGTGAAGAGGGATGGATGGTATGCTCTAAGTATTGCAACACACATTTCTGTGAGAATGTGCAGAAAAGTCCCTCCATGTAGAATTTTAGCAATTTTGTGAATTGCTTGTTGTGAATAGAAGAAAAATGTTTGATTCTTAGAAAATATTTTCCTGTCTACTATTAAGTGCTTCTGCAAGGATCCTCAATATTTTGTGTATTTTTTTGACTGAAAAGAAAAAAAAAAGGCTCTTTGTTTTTCTTAATCTGTTTGTTTCAGGAGAATAACCATGTAAAAAATATACACAGCACATTATGCAGTGTTTAGACACAAAATCACACACAGAAACTTGGCCAGTTACAGGTGGGGCTAGTTGGAAAGGTGAAAGAACAACAAAAGACTGAACACAAGATTCTTTGAAAGAAAGAATGAGAAGCCACACTCAGTCAGGAGGTGATTCTGATTAAGAGGAAATGTGAGCCGGGCTCAGTGGCTCAGCCTGTAATCCTGCACTTTGGGAGGATGAGGTGAGTGGATTGCCTAGGCCCGTGGGTTCGTGACCCACCTGGGCAATTTGGTGAGACCTCATCTCTACAATAAATTGAAAAATTAGCTGGGCATGGTAGCTTTGTTATGATGAATCTTTGAAACTTACTGTATGTCTGTAACTGCTTGGCTAGGATGTAGGCAGTAGCCTGTGATTTAATAAGTTTCTCATTTAAGTCATGATTCTGCTGCTTGATCTTCAACAGCTCAGAGTTCTGACCTATTTTCAAGATGTTCATTTCTCAGATGAACATGGGACTGGAGAAAAGAAACCCAAACACATGAAGCGTCAAAAGCAAATGAGACAATTTGGTTTAATCAGGATTGGGGAGGACAACGACTATAATTCTTAATTCTTACCTTACTCGTGAGAAAGCCTTGACCAGTAGTTCAGAGTTACTAACTGACAAGATGAGGTTCAAATTCCAGAGCTCTCAGCCAAAGGCACTACGTGGAGCTAGGACTCTCAGAGTGAGACATGTACCCCAGTGTGCTTGGTAGCGGTCTACAGTGGCTAACAGATTTAGAAGGTAGGGATGTCACGGAATCTTCAGAGCCCCTGCTTTCTGATTGGCTAGGCCATGCTGATGCACATGCTATACTGGTCTTTGAAAGTACATAAGGTCTACTGGTCTCTTTGAACATCACCACTGATAGGCACCACTCCCTCACCAGCCATTCTCAGTATTTAAGTACTGTGGGACCATACCACAGACCTCTTCCCCGGTTTATCTAATATATGTCTCATTGTTCTTCCCTTTGTATAAAATCATTAAGGCAGAAATTGTTTCCCAGCAGGTTTGATTTTAATAGTGGCTGTCAATTCACTCATCTCTTCAAGTTAAAAAAGATCTTAAGGCTTTGCCACAAGTGAAATGTCTAACTTCTAGATGGCCTTCATATTTTTCTCTGCATCTTCTGTAGATTTCTGTGTTCACAAAACAGTACAGGACTAAATTCAGTGTATGACACTAAGTGAATGATTTCAGGATGATTCAAGCACATAACAGTCACTGTGTGCTTTATTTCTATTGTTATTACATTGTAATATGTAAGGAAATAATTGCACAACTGTCATTAAAAAATAGTGTCATGGATGGAAGTGGTAAATAAAATAATGGACAAGCCATGCACAGACTAAAATAATTGTCAGATTCTAGTTTACAGCCTGTCATCAGATGCAGCTGTACAACTGAAGTATATCGACTCAACTGCCACTGACTGATAGGGTTTCAATATGAGTCTGCAAGCAATTGATTGATTATGGTCTCTGTGCAGTCAAACCCCACTGCTAATGTTAATCTGTATTTGCAGCCACTCCCTAGTACAGGCATCACTTCCCCAGCTCCACCTCAGATCATCAGACATTGGATTCTCATAAGGAATGTGCAACCTAGATCCTTCCCATATACAATTCATAATAGGGTTCCCACTCCTATGAGAATTTATTGCTGCCACTGATCTGACCAAGAGGCAGAGCTCTGGTGGTAATGTGAGCAATGAGGAGCAGATGGAAATACAGATGAAGCTTCACTCACTCACCCACCGCTCACCTCCTGCTGTGTGGCCCGGTTCCTAACAGGCCACAGTCCAGGGCCCAGAGGCTGGAGACCCATGCTTTAGAGGCATCCCTTTCCCTCTGTAAGGAAAAAAAAAAAAGATTTATCTTCACAGTAAGCCACAAGCTGTTTGTAACTGCTTTTTGCTGTGTCACTTCTTGCTTTTTGTTCATTTTTTGAGGGGTTTTACTTTGGTGGGCATTTTCATTTAATCTTAAATGGGAACCAATTAGAACAAAATCTAGCAAGTCAATTGGCAAATAGGACATGCAAATGAAGTAAGTCTGTCATACCTATTTTAACCAATTGATGGGACATGCAAATGAACTAACCAGGTAACCCAATCAATGTATGACATGTAGGTGACATCCGGGAAAGTGATGTAACCTCTGGAAGGATCCAGCCTATGGGGAAACAGGGGAGGGACTTGCATTTAGGGCTTAAATACTCTGGCTGAAACTTTATAGGTGTGCCTCCTCATCTGAGGGACACCCATTCTTGCAAGAGTGTTATTTTAAAAACCTGCTTGACTCTACTGATCTCTGAGTCTCCTTGTTGTTTTTGGACAACCCAGTCTGGAGGTGGGGGTGTCTCATCAGACCCCCATTTCTAGCACCTCTGCCCTAAGTTCCTGGGAGATTCAATCCCCCTGGATGTTGCCAGGACTAAGTCTCCAGCGCTCACCTTGTTCCTTTGGGTGACCGGGGAAAATGAAGCCCTTTCCAGTACTGACAGCTCAGAACTGTGGAATCGCCAGCCCTCCACAAGCACGGAGGTTTCTTTGGAGGCCAGAGACCATCCTCTCCCCAACCAAACCCCTCCTTGTCTGACCATTCCCTTTACTTTCTATCGAATTCATTTTCTTCTCATAATAAAACCACCACATATTGGTGGCAAACATTTGTTGTCCAAGTAAGACATTTTCAGTATCTAGTGTTGAGTCAATACTATAGGTCAATTCCTTCATTGTAGTTCCTTATGCCTGGGCATTGACATTTTTACACAAGCATAATCAATGACAGATTAAGAAATATCTAGAATAACACTAACTTGAACTGTATATTGATGGAAAGCTGGTTAGCAAACTTTGTTCCAAAAGAAAATGTTTACTAGTTTAATAAGCATGTTGCTCTTTATTAAGAGACAGCAAATGTAACCAATCTTTAAATCTACTAGAGAAACGGACTATAACTGATGAAGCAATGGCAATAACATTGGATCTGTATATCTACTCTCAACTTACAATAATTGTCACCTTAAAAAAATCACTTTTCCTTTGGGGCTTCAGTTCCCACTTTGCTTTAATTGGATCTTCTCTACTGGCCATTCCAGCTGCCGTATTTTGTATCTATGTTGATATGATTCTGTCAATGCATGTACCCACTTCTATTTTGGGAGAGATTTAAAAAACAAAGTGTGGGCACATATTCATACAAAATTGCCGTATTGAATCTCTAGGCCAATTTGACCTGCACTGATAGTGACAACAATGACAGCTAAATAGCACGAGTTACAGCAACTCAAGTACCATTAATCTGGACCCATTTAACTGGCATCTGTTCTCCATGCAGCCTTTAAGAGCAGCTTCATCAAAGTAGAAATCCAACTTTAGTAGTCATCAGGGAAATATCATATCCTACCTAATGGTAAAGATTAAAATGACAGCATTAAGTGTTGGTGATGATGTGAAACAACCAGAAGACTCACACACTAATAGTGTGATCATGGACTTGTGGATTGACATACTGTTTTGTTTTCAAAATATAAGGTTTAATAAAATATATATGGGGCTTTTTGTTTGTGTGCTACATTAGGCCAGTGTCGTCCTCTTGCATCATGAAAACAGGGACCTAGAGTGGCCCGAGCCGGCCATGCCATCCCAGCGCAAAGATGCTGCTGAAGAAGTCCATCAGCCAGGCGGCACTTGGGTTGGGAGGGCGTCAGGCTGCAAGTTGCTGTTGTCCAGTCTGCTGGCTCTTGCTGAGCTCCCAGCGCCCCAGGTCCTAGGGCTGGTTGTTCTTGCTGAGCGCCTGGCCCACTTCCAGGGTGTTGCTTCTCCAAGGCGGGCTGCACTCTGCATAGGGCTCCAGGACAGTCCATGGCCTATCAGGCGCTTAGGCTAGGCTCCGCAGCTGCAATGTCGCCTCCTACCGCCCAGCACTTGGGCCTTGGGGCGCCTCGGGGCGCTCCAGTGCCTGAAGCCGAGGCTCTGCTGCAGAAGTGGGGTCCAGGCCACCTGCTTGTCTGGCCTACTGGGCAGGGGCGAACCGTGTCCCTCCTCCGCTCCTGGGACCTTTTGGCCAAGTCGGCGTGCTCTGGGCTGCCTGCACATGGCCAGAGCCGCCCCACCTCCAGTTGCCATGTGCAGCGGGTACAGAAGTAATGGGCAGGAGACCGACCCTCCGGGTCCTCGGCAGCCGCTGCCTCCATGGCCTCCTCATCAAGCCTTGCAGGCCTATCAGAGGAGAGTGGAGGGGGGGACACATAACATCAAAGGGAGGCCCAAACTTTACCCCAGTTTGCCTGCTTTGAGATCAGGTTCACTTATTGATGTTATACTATTATGATGAATGTTCCATGTCCACTTATGAGTGAGAACATGTGGAATTCAGCTTTTTTTTTTTCTATGATCGATCACTGAGTGTGATAGACTCTAAATCCATCCAAGTTGCAGTGAAGTCCATAATTTCTTCCTTCTTTATGGCTGCTTAGTATTCCATCATGTATATGTACCACATTTTTAAAAATGCAGTCCACTTTTGATGGGCAACACAGTTGGTTCCATGCTTTTACTATTGTGAGTAATGCCACAATAAACATGCATGTGCATGTATCTTTTTCATAGAAACATTTTAGTTCCTCTGGGTATACTCCAGAAGGGGAATTGCTGGGTTGTATAGAAAGAGCTCATTTTTTAAAAGAATATTTTTTAACAAAGAACAAAACAAACGAAATCCTCAATATTCAACAGGGAAATTTTTGAGACTCTAGTAAAATTATTCTCTATAATGTTTACACTGCTAATACATTTGACACATACATTAAACAATAAAGCAACATAATATTTGTGTGTATATTGTATATATGTGTGTAAACATGTGCATATATTTATAATATCAGTTGAGAAAACTTAAAGATTACCTATCAAAAATGAAAATGAGACCAGGGTGTCTGGAATATAGAATGAAACAAAAAATCAAACTTCTGTTGTTGTTGTTTTGAGTCAGGGTCTCAGTTTGTTGCCCTGGCTGGAATGCAGAGGCATAATCATGCCTCACCACAGCCTTGACCTCCTGGGCTCAAGTGATCCTCCCACTTAGTCTTCCAAAGGTGTTGGAATTATAGGTGTGAGCCACTGAGTCCAGCCAAACATTTTCTATCGTAATAATATTGTTAAATTTATAAAATTCGAACAGTCTTGGTGGCTCACACCTGTAATCCCAGCACTTTTGGAAGACTAGGCAGGAGGATTGTTTAAGCCCAGAATTTCAAGACCAGTCTAGGCAATATGGTGAGACCTCATCTCTACAAAAAATATGAAGAATTAGACAGGCATGATGGTGATTGCCTGTAGTCCCAGCTACTGGGATTGCTGAGGCAGAAAGATTGCCTGAACCCAGGAGGCTGAGGCCGAGTAAGCCATGATGGTCACACCGCTCTCCAGCCTAGGCAACAAAGTAAGACTCCAACTCAAAAATAAAATTAAATAAATAAAATTCCCTTGTACCAAAAAGTCATTTTTTGCAACTGTAAGCAATATTTATCATTTGGTTCTCTGATTTCTTCTAATATTTATTATTTAATGGTTTGGGTTTCTCCACATCAGTTATTTTCATAATGCTTTGATTTTTTCATTATTTTTGAATCAGAAAACTTAATTCCTACATTTAATGTCTAAAATAGATTTGAGGGATAATGCATATTTTCCCTGCACATTAGATCACATATGGATCTGGCTTTTTATCTGGTAAAACTTAAATCTTTAATTTTATTTTATTTTAGGCTTCATCATTAAATGAAAATGCATGAAAAGTAAGGTTCTGGTATCTAAATACTTGGTTACATAATTTTGTAAAAGCTTTCTTTACTGCAGGACTTCTAGGACTATATAATGTGTTACTGTGGTTTAAGCGTTTTCAGTAACAAAAGACATATAGAGTTTTTTATATTAATTTTACGAATGAACCTATTATCACTGAACATTTATAAATACAATATTCCAAAATCAATAATCCAAAATTATTTGGGAATAATGTTTTCTAATATTGAGAAAAGAATGATTAAAAACGTGGGCTTGGATTTATACCGCTTACCACCAGTGTGCTGTAAAGTAAGTTATTTAATAATTCGAATACTGCAAACAATGCTATAAGATAGCTTTCATTATATCCATGTTACTGAAACTGTAAGAAGGTAAAAACATAACCTGTGATATCTATCATAGTTTATGATTTTATGCCAAACTCTTAGAGTAATCTATAAATCTCCCTCAAGTGGTAACTGTAAAAATTAAATAAGAAAACGGGCTGGGCTCGGTGGTTCAGCCTGTAATCCTGCACTTTGGGAGGCTGAGGTGAGTGACTTGCCTGAGTCCGCAGGTTCAATACCCGCCTGGGCAACTTGGTGAGACCTCATCTCTACAATAAATCAAAAAATTAGCCGGGCGTGCGCCTGTAGTTCCAGCTACTTGGAAGGCTGAGGCAGAAGGATCGCCGGAGCCCAGCAGGTCTAGGCTGCGGTGGCCGGGAGCAGCCATTGCACTCCAATTCGGGTGACAGAGTTAGACTCCAACTCAAAAAAAAAAAAGAAAATGTGTGAAAACTGTCTGTCATACCATAGGTACTCTGCAAATGTTTGTTGCCTATTCAAAGTAAAACAAATTAAAAAAAAAAACAGACACAGAAAATAGAAACTGTCTGCTCACATCCTTGGCAAATAGCTTTTTGGCTAAACTGTTAGAGTTTTTGTCTTTTTGACATAATACTGTTTAGCTAGCTGTGCCTTTATTGTCTTACTTTTTAAACACTTTTTTTTACTATGACAATTGTGTTTCTTCTTTTTTCACTGATTCCATATTTCTTAAAAATTTTTATTTAAGAAATAATAATTTTCACCTAGACCAATTTTCATGCTGTGTTTTTGTTTTGCTGTCAAATTCGTTGTAATACAGTAAATTAATGTTTGAGTCTAACAATTAGCTCTGGTAACAGGGCCAAAGAAATTGCTGATTCTTTTCTCAGATTTAACACAATTCAACTAGTTTATGATAATCAGTCTTTTATTTCAAATAATTTCTTAAATCAATTTTCTTCTTCAACTTATATAAAACATATGGAGTTACTTGTGGGTGTATGAAACAATCCCACAAATTATTTCAAGAAAAACTTGGGTGATGGTGTAGTTCTATTTCACTTATGTCAATAACTGAAGTGGATTTGAGTCAGATGCTTCTTCTTCCCTTTACATTCACAGTGTGTATTGAGAATTACTCTTTTTGAAAACTTTAGTAAGCAGGTATAATCCCTTTGTTAGGACACGTTAACATAACTCCTGCCTTGAGTTAAAAGGATGCCCTGACTCTTTTCTCTTATTTTCCTGACTGTGGTGTTTATATTTGGCATAGGGCCTTTGGGGGATGGAATCCTCAGTGATTTTGTGAATGCTCGGTTTAATTAAAATAGGTAGATAGGCCTGGGAAATTAAGGCCCCAGCACTCTTTCCAAAATGTAGCAATTCATATATTTGGACTTTTCTCGGTGTTAGAGGAAAATTGTCTCAGAAGCTTCTGTCCCACCTATATGAGGTTCTGCAAGAAAGAACGTGGTTAAAAATTTATTCTACTGACTGGGCTCTGTGGCTCAGCCTGTAATCCCAGCACTTTGGGAGGCTGAGTCAAGTGGATTGGCTGAGCTCGCGTGTTTGAGACCAGTCCAGGCAAGTTGGCAAGACCTCATCTATACAACAAATAAAAAATTAACCAGGCGTGGTAGTGTGTGCCTGTAGTTGCAGCTACTTGGAAGGATGAGGCGGAAGGATCACGGAAGCCCAGCAGGTTGACGCTGGGGTGGCCGTGAGAGTGCCACTGCACTCTAGCCTGAGCAACAGAGTGATACTCTAGTTAAAAAAAAAAAGAAAAATTAACTCTACCAGTATTTCTAATCATAATTTACATAATGTAATTATTTGTATTTATTATACATAATATATATTATTGTTTTCATAGCATCCTAAATTCCATTTGTTGATGGTCATATGCTTCTATAAATACATTATTGGTAGTAATTATAGAAAATATGTACACATTTCAATGTGAGATGTCCCAAAGGTGTAGTCACAATTATTAAATAAAATTCAGAGGTGTGTATACATGTGCCCATGTGTACACATGTGTCTTTTCATACAATATATAACTTTTTATTATTAGAGGAAAATTAGCCAATTAAAGCACTATGATTAATATCAAGTTCAAACATTTTTGTCACTATATTGGCTGAACATAAAAGTGGTTTAAAAAATGTTGACTAGGCTGATAACTGGAGGATAGAATGAAAAATATAAAAGATGATTAATGCAGGGTAAAATGGTGGGCTCCAAACCAACAAACACAACTGCTTAAGAATATAGGGGTAAACCAGTTCAGTGGCTCAGTGTGTAATCCCAGGACTTTGGGAGGCTGAAGCAAGTGGATAGCCTGAACCCGCAGTTTCGAGGCCAACTTGGGCAACTTGGCAAGATCTCATCTCTACAATAAATAAAAGCTTAGTTAGGCATGGTAGCACGCGCCTGTAGTTCCAGCTACTTGGAAGGCTGAGGCAGAAGGATCGCTGGAGCCCAGCAGTTCGACTCTGGGGTGGCCATGAGCCTACCACTGAGCCTGGATGACAGAGTGAGACTCCAACTCAAAAAAAAAAAAAAGAATATAGGGGTTAGAATTTGCAGTAACTTTTTTTTTTTTTGAGAAAGCAAGATTTATTGAAAAGACAGAAAAGCTCCCATAGTGAGAGGGGACCCGAGGGGGTTGCCTTGACTTTTAAAGTAAGCAATAATGAAAACAAACTGACATACAGAAAATATTAAAATTAGTTTTGTTAAAGAGTACACTTGACCCTTGAACAACTTTGGAGTTAGAAGCATTGACCACTTGCACGATTGAAAATTTATGTATAACTGTGACTTCCTAAGACTTAACTACTAATGTACTACTGTTAATTAAAAGCCTTTCTGATAACATAAAAAGCCAATGACATATTTTGTATGTTATGAATATTTTACTTACAATTAAGAAAGGTAGAGAAAAAGAAAATATTTTTTAATTATAAGGAAGAAAAAGTACAGTTACCACTCATTAAGTGTAAGTAGTTCATCATATATGTTTTCAATCTTGTCATCTTCACTTTGAGTAGGTTGAAGAGGAGAAGGAATAAGAGAGTTTGGTCTTGCTGTCTCAGGGATAGCAGAGGTGAAAGAAAGTCATATAAAAATGGACCTACATAGTTCAAATCTGTGTAGTTTAAGGATCAACTGTATTTCATTTTGTTTGGCAACACATGTCAAGAAGAATCATAGTTAGAATGGTTTATTTTTTTAAGTTTCTACTGTGTTCTAGGCATTTCACAAGTTATCTCTAATCACATCTTAATCAAATATTTGGATTCACATGATTCACATCATGGGTGGTCCATAATAATTAAAGAAATTGTCCAAATTTGCACTTAAGAAAATATTAGACTAAGAAGGATATGTTAGCAAAATCTAAAGAGTTGAGAAGTCTAAGAAAGAAGAATGGGAATATATGAATTCTAAGACTTCATAAGGCATCTCTAAAATTGATGTAAGCTTTAAGGAGAAGGATATGCCTTCCCTGAGTGGAAAAACAAAGTGTCATTATTTGATTTAGTCAGAGCATTGTTAGAGTGTATTGTATATCAGAGTTTGGCTGGGATGGCTATATAATGCTTAGGTGTTCATGATTCTGGCAGTTGGAATTGCGTATAGGCCATATTTGACAAAGGGTGACTTTAAATTGCCACCATAGTTGGGATCAATTTAGTCACTGCATACTCAAGGAATAAAACTAAAGCTCAAATCTTGGCATACAAATTCATTGCATGAATCCTCAGTGTCTAATGAGTAACAAATGTAGCCAGGATACAATGTATCCATAATCAGTTCAGTTGATGCTAGAAATTTAATTTCCTAATGAACTGGGAACAATTTGCAAATAGCATAATCCAAGGCTACT
>CAUYQG010110085.1:0-17024 GCA_963574415.1 Tarsius wallacei | reverse complement strand
AGGGAGCGTGGGGCAGGCACATCTGTCCTTGCTGGAGTTCAGGCACGTTAGGCTTTTGGGGGGCTGAGACCTCGGTGGGCCCAGGGTCAGGTGGGGATGACTGTGGGGGCCGAATCCTTCCTGCCTAAGATGAGCGCCTCTTCCTAGGGGTATCTTCCCCAGGGACCCTTCTTGGGAACAAAGTGGCTGGCAGGGGAGCAGGGTGGTTAAAGACATGGGCTTTGGCATCAGACCAGCCTGGGCTCCCATCTGGGCTCTACCACTTCCTGGCTGGGTGATCTTGGGTGAGTTCCTTAACCTCTCTCACCCCACTGTCCAAACTGTACGATGCTATCGATAGCATGAACTGTGCCACAGGCCTGTTGTGACACACAAGAAACTCCCAGATTGGTGCCAGTCCCCATGTGTATCCCCATTGTGATGCCATTGAGCAAAGGTGTCCCCTAGACTGCCTGGGCCTCCCTGAGCCACATCCTTTCCATGGGACAGGAGGGTGGTGACCTTGGCCCTGTGGGCAGGTGTCCAGGCAGAGCAGTGGGCAGGTGGTACCATTCAAAACCTTGCTTCTCCCCCTACCCACCCTGATGATGCCTCCCTGTTCTTTGGCATTCTCCTTCTTTCAGGCGGGCAGCTGAGCAGAAAAACAAATCAAAGTTGCCTCCGTGTCTGGGGCCCACATTGCTCCCGAGAAGCGATCCCTTGCTTCCCATTACGCACCCCAATAACTCTTGTATATGGAGTGTGAAATAATTAGCAGTGGCAAAAATAATTTAGGAAACAAGAAGAAACTAATTGTATAGGCTTGTTTGGGGAAAACAGCCGACCAAAAACCTGCGGTGCAGGGAGATGTGGACATACCGACTGGCTCCCTGGAGGTCGAGCCCGTGAGGATCGCCCGGTGAAGCCCCACACAGCACCTCTCTCAGGACCTGTTTTCTTCATCCCTGTCCCCCAAGAGGGAACCGACCCTTGTGGCCCCTGGACAGGTGCCCTGAGGGGCACAGAAGGATCTTTTCAACACACATCTATACCCCATCTCATGCCATTCAGGGAAGGCAGATGGGGTGGGAGGGTGGGTCACCTGGAATGGTCTCCTGTGGTCACATGGGCCTGGGGTCCTCCCTGAGCTTGAGCCTGAGCCACAGGCATGGCCCCCACACCCAGCAGGCCTGGAATGTCCTTCTTCCTCTCCTGCCTGCCTTTCAAGTCTCCAGTCCAGCAGATACCCGTTGCACACCAGCCATTGTGGCAGCGTCATTAAATGCAATGTGGCGCGACCCTGGGCAATGGAGGAAAAATTGTGCCTTGCATTTCATGGCTCTTCTAACTTTGAAAAGTTTGTTTCCTCCTTGGGCACTTTTCTGCCTGCTGAGTGCCCTCCCATCCTCCCCATCGTCTGCTCCTCACTTTCCGGGAGGTGGGGGGTCAGGAGACCCTGTTTCTATGATACAGGGAAAAAGGAGTGAGGAAACCTCGATGTCCTTGAGTTGGTGGTTTCCAGTGATGGAAATGAGGAACCAGAGAGAGATGAAATCACTGGCCCCAGATCACAATCACAAGGAAGGTAGTAGCTCAGTGTTTCACCAGGGCTGTGCCTCTGTCCCCTGCTGTGTCCCCCACTTCCTCACTCTGTTGGACAGCTGGCATGACCATGCAAGGTATCCACCATGGATCCCAGTTGAATACCGTGGTCTCCTCTGCTCCTCCTTCGGACATTGCCCAAGGCCCAGAGACCTCCAACTCTCTTCTAAGTGAGTATCGGGCACAAGGTGGGGGCCTCTGTGGTCCTGCCCCACCTTGGTCACCCCTATTCCCTGGTGCCTTCTCCTTAGATGTGGCATATTTGTGTTTGTCTAGAGCTGATTTACAAGGTTGTTCATGGGGACAGAAACCTCCCCTCTCTCTGGGTAAGCACCTGTCTGCTATCTCTTCACTCATCTTCTCTTGCCTGGGTCATATGACAATATCCTAATTTGTCCCCAATTCCAGTGTCTCCTTGGGCCAGCACGGTGATTGTCCTAAGGCTAGGTTCCTACCTGTTACTTCCTTGCTTGGAAAACATCCGTGACTTCCTGTTTCCTCCAAAATCGGCACATACCTTGCCTCCTGTGTGACACTGGTCTCTGCCATGCCCCTTAGTCAAGTCTCAGCATTCGAGGGGGTCACTTTACATCCTGAAGGCAAAACTTGGAGAGCAGACTTGGTCTTATACCTGGTGGTTTCTCCCTGGTTTCACTTCCCTATGTTCGCAGGGTATCACAGTTTCCCTGGCTGCCCTTGAGCCACAGCGATGTGGTTGGTCCTCATCTCACAGACACACCATTACCTGCTGAGTATCTTGCATGGGGAGGCTCAGGGTACCTTGCATTCAACCCATGCAAAGGTAAGCCCATGATGAACCCATACCTGCCCATTCTAACTTCTGCCACAATGGTGATCCATGCCTGGAGCCAGAAACCCAAGACTCCTCCATCTCTCCTCCTTCATCCTCACCTACCTCATAGCCATCTCCAAAGAGATGGAAATGGAGAGATTCCTCCTCTCCACCTGCCCCTGCCCCTGCCCCTGCCCCTGCCTCGTCCAGGCCACACCATCACTGGCAGTTCCTGAGACCTGCCACCCTCCCCAGTTTCCCAGCCAGGTTCCTCTGGGCCTCCCTTCTTTCTCCCACTTTCCCCCCCCAATTTGGCTGAAATCTGGTGCTGAGTTGCTGCGGCTGGATCAGGGTCCCCGAAGGTTAGTCTAAGCCTCTACAAGCCATGAGAGCCAGTAGAGACTCTAGTTGGCAAGCCTAGAGAGACAGTGGTGTGTCTGTACTGTCTGCCTGGAACCAGTACATGGGGTGAGCCAGGGATTACACGTGGAGGCAGGAGGGTGACTCCCCAGAGGCAGGCCCCTCTGGGTCCATTTGCTGTGCTAATTGCCTGACAGAATTACAGGACAAGTATCCAGGTCTTGGGCTGTGGTCTCATCACACACTCAGCAGCTGAGGTCTTCGGTGGGGTGGGGGTTGGAAGGGGTGTTGTGAGATGAGTGTGGAGTGGTGGTCCCCCCAACTCCTGCTGAGTTGATGGATGGCACTAGGTATGCATGGGTAGGGCATGCCTGTCCTCCAGGCTGACAAATGCCACAGGTACAGCTGCAGGGGACAGGAGCCAGCTGCTCCTCTCACGTCTCTGTGTGTGCTGTTCAAGGTCACGCTGCGAGCTTAAGTGGTCTGGTGGACAGGGGGCTCAGAGCCCCTGGCTACCGTTTGTTGGCCCCCTTAGCTAACTATCTCTTCCTAGATGGAGAAGTAGGGGTGGGGGCTGGAGAGGACTTTCCCTCTGAGCCAAGCCGCTTTAACCATGCACCTGCCGACACAGACCCTGAGCTCTAGCGTCTGTGTGCTTGGGGACAGAATGGTGATCTCTGCTGTGGCAGCTCAGCTGTCACTGGGGTCACCTCTCTTTTGCCCCAATCCATTCTTCTGCCGTTTGGGACTACTAATTGCATTGCTGCTTCCCTGATGTGGTCGTCCCCCCTTGAAGCTCCTTCTTCTCTGGGATGACGCCAGGCTCCCTCCTACCACAGAACTCAAGAGTTCAGTCATCAAAATGGACCACAGCTTGTCTCTCCCTGACTCACTTATATGCAAATCAATTTAATGGACGAATATTATCAATTGTATTACCCCTTTTACTATTGACACCTGCAACCACTCATCTATAGTAGAATCTAAAGAATACTGTTTTCACATAGAATTAATATTTGTAATATTTAGATATTTTGAGTTCTGTAAAAAACATTTAAGAAGCCAGGATATCCAGGTACAGGGTGGTCTAGCCACATGGGAGAGGCACATGCTGGGTGGTGGAAGAATCCAGGAATTGACTTCTCTCAGTTGGTTGACCCAAGACCTGATCTATCTGGACCTTAGCTTTGTTGTTTGTAAAATGGGAATGAATCTTATCAGGAAAGATCTCTCCTAGGATGAACGAGAGCATGCATTGCAGGACACATGGCAGACGCTAAGTGTTGAGTTAATCTGAGACAGGTGAAGACCTTGAGACAAAAAAGTCAGCCTGGAAACTTGCAAACAATAAGACATCAGTCACATGATTAAGCAATTCCACTCCTAGTAAATGTCCCAAAGAATCGAAGATCGGTGTTCAAACAAATTCTTGTATACCCATGTTCTCAGTAACACTTCATAATAGCCCCAAAGCAGAAATGGCCTACATTTCCATCAGCTTACCAATGGATAAACAAAATGTGCTATATCCTTACAATGGAATATTATTCAGCCATGAAAAGGAAGAACATTCTGACATATACCGCAACATGGATGAGCCTTGAAAATATTATGCTCAGTGAAAGAAGTCAGACACAAGAGGTTACATATTATATGATTCCATTGTATAAAACCTCCAGAATATGTAAATCTATAGAGACAGAAATAAGGGTAGTGGTTGCCGAGGACTGGTAGGAGTTAGAAAGTAACTACTGAATGCATAATGCATATGGAGGCTTAATTTGGGGGTGATAAAGGTGTATTGGAGGTGATGGTTGTACAACACAGAGGTTGCACTCAATGCCATTGAATTGTGCACTTATAAGGCTAATGGTTTAAAAGAAGAAGATTAAAGAAAGAACAGTATGAGGGAAATGAAGGCACAGAAGTGCAAAAGCATTGCCTTCTTTTCCCCAACATGTGCGAGAATATTCCATCCCAGGCTTTTTGGTGCTCAGTTTCTCAGTCCCTGCCAGACTCCTCCTTGTCCCAAAACAGACAGAATGTTACTTGGGCCCAACTGGCCAAGCTGCTGCAGGGACACCAACCTTCTTCCCCACAGGGTGACATTGGTCCACTGTCCAGACATGGCTCCTTGGCACTTGGGTTTCTCAGCTGGGGCTCTCCTGCTCTTCTAGCCTTCCTTGGAGACCCCAGAGGGCTTCTCCCGGGACAGAGGTCTCCTTCCCTCCCATGGGCGACCCTGTGTGAGATACCTTGCCTACTAAAGCTCCCTTGCTTTTGGCCCCGCCAGGTAGTCTGAAGTCCTGTTGTGAGCTCCACTCTTACAGAATGAGACCTGACTTTCCCTTGGCCTTGGCCCAGACTTCCTACATGCCCCGTGGTCTGAGAGGGGGAACGTCACAGAGCCAAAGTCCCTCGTGGAATGGTCCAACAGTAAATTCACCTCCCTGGGAAAACTTTCTGCCTCCTTCTCCAGATGCTCCCACCTGTCCTGTACACGTGCTGCCTTCTTGCACAGGCCAGAAACATTGAGGAAGACATGTCGACAGCCAGCACGGACTCAGAGGATGTGCCCAAGAATGAGGTGGGTGGTGGCCTCTGGGGGACAGCTCTGCCTTCCCGGATAATCTCGGTTTCCTGTTCCCTTTCGGCTCACTTGGAACAGCCTGTGTAGGTAGGCTCCAGGCTTTTGGCTAGGTGCACCACTTCTTCCTCACCCCTCACCTTCGGATCATCATCTTCCCCTCAGGCGGCCTCCCCTCCTGTGTCCCTAACCCCTAGCTAGTGCTCTGTAATTATTTGTTGAATGAGTGAATGATGAATACATGAAGGGATGAATGGTTTCTTTTGAGACATTTCACCAACCTCTGCTCTCCCTGAAATCCTCATGTGTTTGAAGCTACAACCACACACGTCCCTGGTCACTTGTCCATTTTGCAGGCACGCATCACTGCCCTCTGCATGAAGGTGCCATGCTAGGCCGGTGCCCACTGTGTGCTGCCCATGGGGGTATGTGAACCTTGACACCTTGGGCACACCAAACCAGGCCGTGCCTCCCTGCCTCCAGGTGCCCTGTTGCTGTAACCCCACAGGTCATTTCATCCCCCATGCAATCCTTGCAGGCCCAGCTCAGCCTGGGCTTCCCTCAGGACTTGAGTGCCAGACTGGCTGACCCACACCTCCCCCTCCCTTCTGCAAACTCAGCCTGTGGCACTCTTGGTCCAATGCAGCCATCCTCACACCCATCCTCAGTACCCAGGTGTGGGTCTCCTGGGGTTGCGAGCTCCCAGCGGGCTGGAGCATGGGTTCACTGTCCCTGTACCCATGGTGGCACTGAGACCTCAATAGGCATCTCCAGGTGGTAAGAGAGAAGGGTCTTCCATAAGATAAATTGCCAGAATACTCTTTCCCTCACACTCTCTTCCCTTTTTCTTTCTTTCATTCTTTTAAACCTGGAAGGAATATGACTTCAGCATCTCCACCCACTTTATAAATACTTTGACAAATGGTCGTGCTTACCCCAAGCAGGGGCATCTGTCATTTTGGAAGGCAACTGTTTACAACCCTTCCAACCTTTAATGCAGAGTCAGCACTGGGGTGGGGGTGGGGTGGAGAAGGGGGCAGTCAGGCTGACTGCAGTTCATCAGGCACAGAATTTAAAAAAAGAAAGAAAGGAAGGAAGGAAGAAAGAAAGAAAGAAAGAAAGAAAGAAAGGGGGAAAAAACAAAACCTACACAACTCACAGAGTAATTGCTGTCTCCTTGGCAACGAAGCGGCAGCCTGGGTCCCAGTGTTGCACTACCCTTCCCTGGGTTGGGAAGGGCAGGGACAGTGGGTGGTGGTGAGGGGGCAGGGGGATGGGTGTGTGTGAGAGTGTTTGCATCCTCCCTTGGCCTTGGGAAGAGGATTTGTTTTCAAGTCCCTCCTCAGCCACCTTGTTTGCTTTCCATTGGTCTCTGGGTTGCAGTTCATAACGTCCAGACCGACATCCTAGGCTGGAAGAACTGGGCATGCATGCAGTGGGCCTGTGGGAGACTGTCGGGGACCCCCTCCAGGATGAGCTCTTGGGGAGCCACACCCTTCCGGCAGTCCCCATAGCCTCCTTCAAGGCAGCATGGTCTTCTTTTCCTCCTCCTCTTACCCTTCCTCCTGCTCTTTCCCTTCCTCTTCCTTTCTTTTCCAGATCTTCTTTCTTCTGCTTCTCCTCCTCTTCCTCATTCTTCTATTATTATTATTATTATTATTATTTTGAGTCAGAGTCTCACTCTGTTGCCCAGGATGGAGCACAGTGGCACTATCATGGATCACCACAGCCTCGAATTTCTGGGCTCAAGCTATCCTCCCTCTTCAGCCTCCAGAGAAGCTGGGACTACAGGCACATGCCACTGTGCTGGGCTAATTTTTTAATTTTTTTGTAGAGATGAGGTCTCACTATGTTGCCCAGGCTGGTCACAAATGTGCTCAAGGAACTCTCTTGCTTCAGTCTTCCAAAGTGCTGGGATTAAAGGTGTGAGTCACCACATTCAGCTATCCTTCTGTTCTTTATTGATTTCTTTCTCTTCTTCCTCCTCCTCCACCCTTCCTCCTCTTTCTCTTCTCTCTTCTTTTCCTTCTTTTGATGTTCCTGTCTTCCTGCTATGTCTGCCCTCTCCCCTCCACCTTCCTTCTTCCTTTTCTTCCTCTGTCTCTTCTTTCTGCTTCTCCTCTTCTTTCTTCTTCTCTTTGCCTCCTCTCTGCCCCCGTCATCTTACCAAGCACCCTTCTCCCTGGGAGCTCTGCATGTGTTGTTGGCCTTTGGGTCCCATAGTCGTGTCCTGGTGGGAGCAGGAAGCTGGGAGTTCTGAGGGGTGTTGGGTCTCAGGGTCTGGGAGAGACACGGTAGGATCTCACTGGCATAGGAGACCCAGGAGAAAGTGAGAAAAGTGCCTTCCCCAGGGTTCCAGAGAAGGAAGACCCTCCCCCTCTCCCAGCACCCACCAACCATTTGGATTGGATGCCTGTGGTCCTGCCATGGAGACTAGGGTTGGAACCACAGTCCTTCTTTCCCTGCCTCAACATGGACCCTTTCATTCTCCAAGAATAAGCTCTGGTGTCCCCTCCTTCAGGAAGAATTCCCTGGTTGCACCAACACAAATGGCCTGTCCCTTCCTTGCTGCCTGCTGGGCCCTCTCATTCAATACTTGTCTGTCCTGGGGGATGGTGGGAGGGTGGGTGTGAGATGGCCTTCCAGACAGGGAGTGAGTAGACTGAGAGCTGGGGTGAGCCTCATCCTCATTTCCCCAGCTGGCCACCTTCTGGCGGCCCCATCTTATCAAGGTCTCCCTCTTTCTCCTGTCTCTGGCCGACCAAGGATTCTCTGTGGTCTGGTAGGTGTTCAGCATGGATGGACAGCAGGGTGGACTTCCTCTGGCGTGAGTTTTACTCCCCAAAGAGAAAGGTTGGTGTGATGTGGCCTGTCCCCACTGAGCAGATTGAGTGTCTCTATTCTTCCACTCCCTCCAAGCCTCCTCATCTTGCATCAACCTTCTCTTTCCAGATCTACCTAGAAGCTTCTTCCCTAAATCCTGTCACCCAAGGGGTCCTTGACTGACAGCTGAAAATGTGGCCTATCTCCTCTCCCTCCCAGGATGAGGGCTTTATAGTGGGAACCAAAGCTTTCTACAAAAGTAATATTATTTTCTGGACTAAAACCTCTATTTGGTTTGCGAGTTAGGGCTCCCACATAGTAAGGCACATCATCAGTAAACATTTATTGAGCACTTACTGTATGCATGGCTCTGTACTTGATGCTAGAGAGAAGGGAAAGGAAATTTCTTCCCAAGTCATGATACCTGACCTCAGGGAGCTGAGTCCCCTGGGGAGCGAGGCAGACATACACAAATCACACGCGGAATCGAGGAATTGGGGAAGTCAAACCACCTTGATCACACATGGTGAAATTGACCCATTGAGTTCCTGGTCCCAAGCCCAAAGAGCCCCCCGTGGCAAACAAACAGCTTAAGCAAAGCAAAGGGAATTAGAATTTTCAAAATCTTCCGGCAGCAATAAAATCTGGGGTATAAAATGGGTTAGGAAATTTATTTTTTCAATATCTGATTTTTCCCCCCCACATCTCTGAAAATCCACATATCTAGTCTGCGTCAGATTGGGGCTCCTTTAAATGGTTTTATTAAAAAAATCATTTACTGTGGGCTTTTCAGTTCAACTTTAACTGGACCGGGTGGAAATTAAAAAAAGGCTATTTTAAAAATAAATTATATAAATTACAGCCCTAATTATAAAGGAACTTTTAAAAATGTACCCAAGCACTAAGAGAAAATCTTTTTTAAAAAATGCCCCATTTGCCTGTTCCATTGCGGGAGCGTAATTTAGATACTTTTAACAAATCCTCATCCTTTGGAAGAAGCGGGCTCTCCAGGCCTATTTGCCTGTGTCTCTTTCTGAGTGCTATTATTATTTGATAACTTTGGGCTTAAATCTGCATGAGAGCCAATTATCTCTCTTTGTCATCAAGCAGGCTTGCTGTTCGGCAGCGGTTTTTATAGTACAGTAAAAGCCTTACGGAGGCTGGAGGAGGGGGATTTGCGGCTCAGATTTCACTGCATCTTGTCTCTTCCAATGCCTCGCCTTATTCCTTTTTCTGTTCTTTCTTTTCAGCGTTCCCCAATGCAACAAGTCCCCCCGCCCCCCGCCCCCGCCCCAGGTGCTTGGCAATATCTGTCTTCCATGCCTCTCCCCAGCTGGCCACCCTCTGGCCCCATCCTATCAAGGTCTCCCTCCTTCTCCTGTCTCTGGCAGACCAAGGCTTCCTGAGCAGAAGCGGCAGGAATTGGTGTTTCTTGGCACAGCCTCCCGAAGAGGCCTAAAGCCATGGTCATACCCTGCTTTCTTCTCAACCCACGGAGGTTGCCAGGAGACCTTAGTGCTGGAGGGAGGCAGGCCTCCCAACTCAGGAGCTCACAGCCTGACCAGGAGGTGCTGGGACTGCCCTCCAGTGGGGGCATGGGGTGCTCTGGGGGCATGGGCCTGATTCTTTTGTTTCTCTGAGAAGAGCCAGGAGGTGATGACTGAGAAGAACAGATGGAGCTTTGCAGAGGGGGTGGGAGACGATGGCTGGCCCCTGAAAGGCTGGGTTAGGTATAGAGCCAAGGCAGGAGCCCAGACTGGATGGGGATACTTCATTCCATGCGGAAGCAGGGATTTGGTCTGCTTTCTCCACTGCGGGGTTCCCAGCAGTGTATGTGGAGGCACTCAATGTATTCTGGTGGAGTGAGCTAGTGAGTGAGCAAATGAATAAATGAATGAATGAGATCATGAAGGGAATTGGGTGGAGAGGCTGGAGATGGTTTTAGAGCGCTTAGGGTGTTCGACCTCTTCAGTTCCGGATGGCAAGCTGCTTTTTCTGCAAAATAAACCCGACCTTTATGGCTTTCCATCAAGCTAATTGTAGAACCCAGCAGCCCCTTCCCACCCACTGGTGGACCAGGCCTCCCATCTGCTTCCTTCCTGGCCCCAGGCAGGTCGTGAACATGCCATTTCCTCTGCTGGGTGGGGTGGGAGCGCTCCTCCCATCTACCTGGACTACCCATCCCACCATTTTTAGGCATCACTTCCTCTTGGAATTCCTTCCTGGTGTCCAAATCAGAGGGCCTGCTGACTCTAGTCCTCCCTCACCATTCTGTCCTCAGCCATGCAGATGCTGGCCTGGCTTCTGGCCAGCAAAGGGACCCTAGAAGAGACAGAGCCCTCACCTTAGCCACAAACTGACCCTTATCTCCATTTGGGTCTTTCACACAAAGTATAAATTACCCTTAATAGTAGCTATAACAAACTACCAGGACCAAGAATTAACTACTGTGGACCAGGCACCGTGGTCAGCATTTTATATAATTTATGGCATTATTCCTCAAGCTGAGAAGTGGAGACTGTGAATGACTTACTCAAGGCTAAGCACCACCTACGTGGCAGAAAGCCGATTTAGAACCCAGGCAGGTCTGGCTCCAAAGCCTTAGCTATTTCCATTATGCTATTGACTCTGAGGGCCTTGGACTCAGAGAGGGTGGCTGGTCCGCACAGCTGGCGTGGGGCGGCTGGCTCCTGCCAGCTGCGCTCCTTAGCTGCGTAGCTCAGCTCCTGGCACAAATTGCTGGGAGTCTCTTCCCATTCCATCACTTGACCACGCTTCCATCCCCCAGAAGCAGCATCAGGACAATAATGTGGCCTGTGTTCTCTCTGCATCAGCCTGGGAGGCCTTGAGAGGCTGCGAGATGGTGCCTTCCACGCTTGGTATCACACACGTGTGCACACACACGCACACCCATCCCAGTTGACTCTGCAGGCCTCTGCCTTCCACTGAGCCCTGAGCAAGTCAGGATGGCTGCGGGGTCCATGACTCCCCTTCCTTGACCTGTTTGAAGACCAGCATTGGGCTTCTGAGCATCCTGTGCCTCTCCCCGCTCTGAGAGTGCCCAGAGTTCTGGCAGCTCTCAGCAAGGGATCGGCTTTTGCATTTGGGATTGGGGAATAGGCATAGTCCGGTTGGAATGCATTTATTTGGAAGGCACTGGGAAGTAGCACAGTGTTTTGCAAGAAGGTGTTTGGCCTACAGTGACGTTGTTTCCAGAGCAGCCACCAGGCAGGGGCAGGGCGGGGTCCCCAGGACTGCCTGGTGGGGCAGAGCTCCATCTGCTTTCCTGGCCCCTCAGCCCACTGCACAGATGGTTCCCTCTGTTGCATCATCTTATTTTTTTTTCCTTTAAAAAAATGTTACATACTTAGTGGGCACAGAAGCAGTTTTGTTACATGGATGTACTCTGTAGTGGTGAGGTCTGGGTTTTTAATGTAGCCATCACCCAAATGGTGACCACTGTACCCGTTAGGTAAAGTACCATTTATCTTAGCCTGTCCAAGTTTTAGCACTGAAAGTCACATGTCTGGGAAGCCCCTAGTCCCGGGCAAGCCAGGACAATGGGTCACCATCTTGCCTAACACATTTCTCTGTCTCCAGGGTGTGGCTCTTCAGTGTGACTGTGGGCATCCCCCTCCCCATCTTCTCATCTCCCTTGATGGCACGTCTGAGAAAGGATTCATGGCAGGTGCCTGGCAAGGTGCCACTGGGAGACTGAGATGGCCCCAGCTCTGATTTGGGGCATGCACTTTGTAGTGACACATTGCTCTGTGGGACCTCCTGGGGCTGGGGAGGGCACCTCCAATCCCATATTTGGGGTTCATCACATTTACACGGGTTTCCCTGTCACAGATCTCTTGCATTCTCCTAAAGGCTGTGTGTGTGTGTGTGTGTGTGTGTGTATGTGTGGCAACTGCATGGGGGGGGCACCTCTAACTGGGGTGAGCCTGGAATGGTGCAAGAGATGATGCTAGGATGGTAGGGTCTCCCCTGTATCCCATATCCACTCCAGGTCTCAAAGACACAGGCACCAGAGCTGGTTGGGTGAGGACCAGGCCGTGAAGGGACTTTGGCTGGCCAGCACCAGCTTCCTGGATCCTCTGGCCTGGCCACCTAGCCCTCAACTCAGTGCTAGCTGCTCTCAGGACCCTTGTGGCCCCTGGGGAAAGCCCTTTGGGTGGCTGCTGCTTGACTTCCCACTGCCGGCTGGCAAGCAGGCAGGCGGGTGGGCGGACAGGCGTGATATTACCCCTAAGATAAATGAAGAAGAGTTTCAGCCCTTATTGGATTATAGTTTTTATTGAACTTTATAAATTCCAATTAGCAGACCCCTGGGCAATAAGCGACACGCAGCCCGTGGCTCACTTTATAGTGTGATTATGACCCTGTTTATCCTCCCCTGAACGAGAAGTATTAATGGAGGAAACGAAGGGAAGGGGACACGAGAAGACATAAACACAGATATTGGTGACACAGAGATAAACAGACAGGGTCAGGGAGAGAAAGCAACCTCCGGGTGGGCCACTGAGAACAGAGGATCCAAGATTCCGAGAACCAAGTGCTCAGCGCCACAGCGAGCTGGGATGCCCTCCCAGCCTCCCTTCCAGGGTAGGTGAACCTGCCCAGACTCCTGATGACGGCCAGGGCCTGAAGGGTGCCCAGCCCTGCTCCCCCCAGGCAATCTTGTTCAGGGTGGAGTTTGATTCACTAAGTGCTGGTCTTGTTTGTATTCTTTTGCCACGGGACAGTCTGCTGCCTTCTGGAGGCCCTGACTCCACAGCTGAGCCGCTCCAGGGGAAGCCTCAGTGGGTCCTTAATGTTTTAGTGGGGGGTTCTTTGCCCTTTGAGAACCTGATGGAAAAGAATAGGCGTTCATCTATTCAAGTGAGAGCTGCGTGGTGTTTTGCTGGAAGGGGTTTGGCCTGTAGTGATGTTATTTCCAGAGTGGCCACCAGGCAGGGGGAAGTGGGGTCCCCAGGACTGCCTGGTGGGGTGAAAACTAAGACTTCCTGAGAACTTGCAGCCTCCAAGGAGGACAGGGAGGCCTGCAGGTTAGGGAGCTTGTTTTCATGGTGTCAGGGCTGTGTTCTCTCACCTCAAGCTCCATCTGCTTTCCCAACCCTTCAGCCCAATGCACAGACTGTTCCCTCTGTCGCTTCATCTTTTTTTTTCCTTTAAAAAATTTTTATAGCTAGGTTCAGTGGCTAACACCTGTAATCCCAGCACTTTGGGAGGCAGAGGTGAGAGGATTGCCTGAGTCCAGGGGTTCAAAACCAGCCTGGGCAACATGGCAAGACCTCAACTCTACAATAAATAAATTAGCTGTGGGTGGTGGTGCTCTTGTGGTTCTAGCTACTTGGAAGGCTGAGGCCGAAGGATCACCTGAACCCAGCAGGTCAAGGCTGTGGTGACTGTGAGTGTGCCACTGCACTTCAGCCTGGCGACAGAGTGAGATGCCTACTCCAAAAAAAAAAAAAAAAAAAAGAATATATATTTAGTGGGCACAGGAACAGTTTTGCTACATGGATATACTCTGTAATGGCAAAGTTTGAGTTTTTATTGTAGTCCCCAAAGCATGCCCATGCATGTAGGCACACATGTGCACACACATGCACTTTTGTCTACAGATACAAGGGGCCCAAGGGGTTGCCCGATTCCTGAAAATTGATCATAGCCCCACCTCCTGACCGATTCCCCCCAACCCCTCTCACCCCCCCTGCCCGTGCCCACATTCAGGGGACTGAGGGGTATCGGGTGAAGAATCCTTGAGCTCAGATCAGAACAAGACCTGACTCCTTATGGCTTCTGCCTGGTCGTCCTGAGAGCCCACAGACAGATGGGCAGTCTCTGAGGGCCTGGCAATAGCTGGGCATGTCCCTCTGCCCCACCGGCTGCTCCTTTCTTCCTGAACTCTGGTTTGTGCCCACCGGCTTTATACCTTTCCTGGCCAGCGTGGGTGTAAGCCGGCTGGTTCCTGAGCTGGCAGGGTGGGTGGCGGCCACACTCTTCCAGACTGAAACCCTCGCTGGCTTGCTGCATTTCCCAGGAGAAAGACCATGCTCAAGGAGGGCATGCCCTCCTCACTTTGTCTGGCTTTGTGTGTGCCTTCCTCCCCCTCCTGCAGGTCATCTTTCTTGGAGGCCTTGGTGGAAGATTAAAAAATAAAAAAAAATTTTCTCCTATCAGCATTTTGCCGATGTACGAAAGCACTAACGCAGAAGTACCCGAGAAGGCTTTTGTAGTTTGAACAGGATGAAAAACGCTTTGGGTGTTTGTCAGTCTGCAGAAGTATGTAAATAAGATGCCAGGATTTGGGGGCAGCCCAGAGCTCTGGCTGGCTGGGCCCATTTAGGAGTCACTGAGGAGACCCCTCTGTAAGCATCACCCCCAGCAGGTGCCTGGGCTTTGCCTGGCCTGTGCTCTGCTCCTCTGTGATTTACAGAGTTTGCCGGTCCTTGTCTGACTTCAGACAAGCTGTGTGGATGTACATAAACTCTAGTGGTCATGAACTACCCCAGCCAGGACTTTCCTGGCTCCTGTCTTCTAGAGGGAGAGCAAATCAGGAAACCAGAGCAGGGAAGGAGGTCCCGAGTGAGGGAGGCAGATTCCCGGGCTGGAAAACTGATGGGGGACAAGGCGTTCCTTGTTAAGATCTCAGAGAACTAGAGGGAGAAGGTCACTGTGGTCACTCAGGCACCAGAACATCACTGCCCACCCCTTGGAGAAGACTAGGGCCTCCAAGGTACCTGCAGGTTAGGGAGCTCATTCTCACGGAGCCAGGGCTGTTTTCTCTCACCCCAAGCTCTGGGCCCCTAAATTGGCTGAACCTGACTCCAAAACAGTAGGCTGTGCCTTTCCCTGGCCCTAGCCCTGGGAAGTGTTTCTTCTCTGCTCCCATGCTGGGCCCTTGGGAATGGCCAGGGGTGTAGGGGTACAGAAACCACACCAGAGAGCTGCTCACATTTGGCACATTCCGGAGCATGTTCCCAGAAAGGTGTAAGTTATGTGGGACATATCTTCCCATTCCCACCCACTTCATAGGTGGGTGGGAATAGACATGAAGGCCCAGAGAGGGACCGCTTGGTCAGCTATTGTGTTCTGGGTTACCAGTTGGGTGACTGTATGAAAATAAAGTTGTTTTTTCCCCTCGATTGTGGGTGAGTGGGTGGGTAGGGAGGATACCAGGACCTGAGTGCAGAGCTGGTACTCTCTGTTTAGTCCCATCTGGCCCAGCAGGCTCCTTGGAACCAAAAAGCCCACTTCAAAAAGCCCTGAGGCCTGTGAGTGCTTGGGCAGAGCACCTGGACCCTAAGACATTTGAGGGATTATCCTTTCCCATCTGGAGGAGACAGTTGTATGGTGTCATGCCTCTCGGCTGTCCCTCTGTCACTATCATACTGCCATGCCCGTAGTAGGTGCTCAGTCCATGATTTCAGCCAAGTGTCAACCCCACAGCCTCAGGCACTGGAATGCAGGTTGGCGGACTTGGGGTTTTTCTGGTACATTTGCAATCATCAGGAAAGCCACTCTGCACATTGCCAAGGCCCTGCAGACCCCTGTCATGGGGAATGGTCCCCTAGAATCCTTTCAAACAGAAGAGGAAACAATCTTTCCTTGCAGCCTCCTGCAACCAGGCATGTAGGGGAAGATGTGAGCAGAGGGGGAGCCCAGAGCCTCCTCCAGCCACCCCCACCACCAACTAGCTGAGTGACTGTGGTCCCGTCATTCCCTCTCTGGGCCTTCATCGCCTCACAGCAAAGAAACAGAGTTGGCACTGCTGATCTCTGAGGTCTGTGCCAAGTCTAAGATACGCAGATTCCCTTCTCTGATGTTTCCGGCACGAACACAAATGAGCACATATGGAGAACTGTGGCAAGTAATGATGGACCCCAGCCCCCGCCCCAAACCCCCACCCTCTCTTTACTCATGCCCCCTGCAATAGATCATACAGGATGGATTACATTAATTTTCTATAAACTATATCAACTTGAGTGACATGTCCTTAAGGGTTGGCTGATTGATATCTACAATGCGGTCTTATAATCTAAAATCATATTAATATTAATATTAAAGATTTTCTGTCCTTTACGCGCACCATTAAATCTGGAGTATAAGGTGAAATTGACAACATACATTTTGACAGCTTATCTATAATAAATATGCAAATCTTGATGCCCACATGTCATCACAGATGCACCGTGGCTCTCTGAAGATCAGAGCGTGCCTGTCTCCCGTGTGACATTTTCAGCGGAGGATCAGAGCGGCCGTCTGGGCGGCGGGAGCAGCGTGAGGCGAGCCTTTGCTGGCGGTGACCCTGGCCTCTCCTGTCTGCCTGTGAAAGCCTGTCCTTCTTCCTTGCACGCAGGAAGGAGGGCTAGAGGAATGACAGTCTCAGGGAGCAGGGGACACCATCTCACACACTCTCTGGGTTAGGCACAGGAAAATCTAGCTTCCTTCTTGATTTCTCTTAAGTCTCAAAGGAACTTTTACTCCACCTCCACTGAGTCTGGTTAAAGCAGGTTACTGTCACTCAGCACCCAGTGAGTTTAAGCCTTGGGGTTGCCTGCTAACTCCTGTCTGTAACCCCCCGCAGCCTCAATTTCTCATCTGTAGGTGGAGAAGAGAAATGGTTCCTTCCTCCTGGCTGGCATACATGGGAGGACTGAATGTGTTCACAGAAGCCAGGTGCCCGGCACAAATAGTCATGCCAAAGAGCAGCTCTTATGTTATTTTCTAAATGAGTTCCACCTCCTCCTGACCCATGCAATGTGCAATGCTCTCTCCCTTCCCTATCTCACGCCCCCATACAGGACTTAAGACTAAGCATGGCGACCATTCTGGATCCTTCTCTGCCTCTGACCTGTGCCAGACAAGAGCTCC